>JAMKCH010010182.1:0-28169 GCA_023653785.1 Ophioderma brevispina | reverse complement strand
TTAACATGTCCAGTTGGCTTGCATTTTCTCTCCCGCTTGGAGAAGACTCATTGCCGACACTTTCCAACTGCACAACACAACAACTCATGATGCCGCACCAACTCATCGGCTACCGCTTCCAAACCGCTCATGTGTTCAAGCCGACCTCCCGATTCCAAAACCCGCCAATATTTTGTTAAGCCTGAAGACAAAAAAAAAAACAAAACACAAAACGTGGGGGGGGCGGGTGTTTTCAAATAGGCCAGGTGCTCCCGACCACACAAGACTTCAGAAGACTGTCACAGGACAGTAACAGACTTGGCCAAAATACACCTGAAACAGAAAAATCTACTCACGATTTAGAACAAATGACCAATCGGCACCCGTTGAGACAGTCTGGAAGCGGTTTTCTATCAAATAATGGATAAGACTACAGACGACTGTACAGAACAGGCCCAGACCTTGCCAAAACTACACATGAAAAAGAAATGACCTAACGTTTTCGAAAATTGGTCAATCGGCACCAGTCTGGAGCAGTCTGGAAGTGGTTTGCTAGCAAAAAATCGGCAGTGTGACTGAGCCTTAAATTGTTGCACCAGAGCTGCATTAATTGCAATGGATGCTCAATAGAGGCCAGTCATGGAACTTCTATTTTTGCAGCGGCAAGTGCAAGTCAACATGAACAGAATAATGCAAACATTAACTACCATTAAGGCATATGTGATTTTGTGGTGATTGAGCAGTTGGTCAAGTGATGCAGTTGCCAAGAGGAATGGAGTAGGGATGTGAATATGAAATACGAGTATTCTGTTGATCAAAATGTCCCCTTTGCGTAACAAGGCTCACTCTTCATACCCGGGTCTTCATGCACATCCAAGTGCAACTGATGCCTAAATCTAAAGCTAATGCACAAGAAGACGAGTGTCAATGTGTAGCTTTTATTGTCTGGATGGCCGATCTGTAATCACTGGATGAAGCCAATCTTGTGAAAACATGCTCACAGATGGCATCCCACTTAAAAACTGGTTTGAGAGCATGAGGACTATGATAACGCATATGGCAAGCCATAAAGGCCATAACGTATTGCTGCACGCGTTGCGAGAAAGTAGCAACGCGTTGCGACATTTCGGCAACGCGTTGCGACGTCGGCCAATCAAAATCATGAATTTCTGTGACGTATTTCAAATAATAGACCCACAACGCGTTGCGAGCTTCACAACGCGTTGCAAACCTTCACAACGCGTTGCGAGCTTCACAACGCGTTGCAAGCTTCACAACGCGTTGCTAAGGTCCACAAGCCATAAGGGTCATAACGTATTGCCGCAACGCGTTGTGAGAAAAGTCGCAACGCGTTGTGAGAAAGTCACACGCGTTGCGACATTTCGGCAACGCGTTGCGACATTTCGGCAACGCGTTGCGACATTTCGGCAACGCGTTGCGGTGTCGGCCATCACATCAAAATATGAATTCGGTGACGTATTACAAAACATATAAATCTCACAACGCGTTGCGAGCTTCACAACGCGTTGCAACTTCACAACGCGTTGTGGCAATACGTTATGACCCTTATTGCTTCACAACGCGATTGGAAGTTAAAAACTTGTTGTTGAAACTCGCAACGCGTTGTGAAGGCTTGCAACGCGTTGTGAAGGCCATAAGGGTCATAACGTATTTCCGCAACGCGTTGTGGATCTATTTGAAAAACGTCACAGAAATGCATGATTTTGATTGGCGCCGACGCCGCACGCGTTGCCAAAATGTCGCAACGCGTTGGCTTAACTTTCTCACAACGCGTTACGGCAATACGTAATGACCCTGATGGCTTGTGAAACCTTCGCAACGCGTTGTGAAGTAGCAACGCGTTGTGAAGGCGCAACACGTTGTGAAGGCTTGCAACGCGTTGTGAGTTCCACAACGCGTTCTAGATAATTTGCAACGCGTTGTTGGTCTAATTTTGAAATACGTCACAGAAATTCGTATTCGAATTGGCCGACGCCGCAACGCGTGCCAAAATGTCGCAACGCGTTGTATTTTCTCACAACGCGTACGGCGATACGTATGACCCTTATGGATTGTGAACCTCGACAACGCGTTGTGAAGGCGCAAAACGCGTTGTGGAGGTCGCAACACGTTGTGAAGGCTTGCAACGCGTTGTGAAGTTTCCACAAACGCGTTGCTAGATATTGTGCAAGGTGGTGGGTCTAATTTTTGAAATACGTCAAAAAAATTTCGTATTCTAATTGGCGACGCCGCAACGCGTTGCTACTTTCTTCGAAACGCGCGTTGCGAAATGTCGCAACGCGTGGCGAAGGCCAATACGTTACGCTATGGCCTGTATGGCTTGCCATAAACGCAAACCTGGTGCAAGGTTTTCCAACCTTTGCCCGAGACCACCCTATTTCGGTATTTATAGTATCTTGGGGAGCACCCAAAACACTTTTGTCTTGTTAGCCAATTTAAATCCTATTATGCGGAATCTTGTTGCTTAATGAAGACCAAGGGTGAGTTAACATTTCACCAAGAAAGGTTCTTATTCGTTGTGGCTATGACCATGGGCTTAGGAGGGGGCAATATCTCCTTTTACATCTAATCAACCGTCAGAAGAAAACTTGTACTATCTTTACAAATCATTCGTGTAATGATTTTACTGCCTATCAAAATCTGCAGGAAGTTGCCTTGTGAGATGTGGTTGTTAAAAAAAAAAAAGGGGGGGGGTCAATGGAGCCATGAGTCGGTATAATGATGTAGTTCCTAATCCTGAATTCAACACTAAAATTATTCCATGTGTCTTCTGCCACCAAAACCTGATGCATGCAGTAACACGGTGTTAAACTGATGGTTTCTGGAGTGAATCGCTCCTCAACCAAAAATACAAATGCAAAGAACCCTCATTGTTCTGTCTTTTGCTGTGCTTCAATAATAAGAAGTAAATATCGTACCAGTTCAATAGATGTTGCGATAATGACGACGACGACGACACGACGACGACGACGATGATGATGATGATGATATGATGATGTGAGACGCCGACAGTATTGACATGTGGACTAGATGTAAATTAAACTTCAATACGCACACCCACACCTACACCCTTTCACAAACCACCACCCACCCTCACATGGGCAGCATGATCGCATTAAGCGGTTGGGTGGGGTGGGTTTGTTGTGTGGGTGCGCGCGTTTGGGTGGGGTTGGGTGTTTTTTATTTGAAAAAAGACAAAAAAACAAAAAAACTAAAAAATCAATAAAATAACAAAATTCAAATAAAAACCACAAAACAAAAAACGGAAAACACTGGTTAGCATACCTTAAAAAATGTGTAAAATATTTATGACTGTTCATGGCTGCCATTGACTTTGAATTGTTGCTACTCTGATTTGGCGATAGGCTTATGCGTTTTTATATAAATATTTGGCAAGATAAAATGTTTATTGACAACAAAATATGATCAACACTTTTAGTGCAAAAAATAAGCTGGGAATTGCGGCCATTTTGAAAACTACGACGGGCACCTTCTGCACAAAAATCCAAAGCCAAATTTTCATGTTACTATTTAGGGACCCAAACAACACATTTAATGTCTCTTCATTTCCGATATCGTCCTTTGGGACCCCCCCTGGGTTTACCCGGAAGTAGTATCGATTTTGAATTAGATGAAGGCCGTATTTTTCTTCTCATTGTCGTCCTGAAATTGAAGCCTCGAATCCATTTCATTCAATCCCAAGATATAAAAAAAACCCGCGGCGTTTTAGAAAAGTGGTTAACCACTTTATTAGCACAGTATTCAATAGGGCCTTTGCAACCTGCATTATTTATGCACCATCCACGTATCAATCATGGCGAGTTTTCCTACCGCGCAATGTCGAGTTTCACGCGCTTGTGGTATCGAGTTTCCATTTTTCCTCGCCATATTCGAGTGTGCAGCGTTATAAATGTCGAGTTTAGAGCGCTATATGTCCAGTTTGCCTTCTATACAATCGAAGTTTTTGCGCTCTCTCTATATTGTGATTTTGACATAAATCATGTTCCATTTCAAATCTCGACATGATTTTTTCTCACATGGAAAACTCGCAATGGATTTTTTGGTGTATGTGTAAAAAAAATCATGTCGAGTTTGCTCATGTTGAGAAAAAAAATCATTCGAGTTTCTCGTTTAGAAAAAAAATCAATGTCGAGTTGTGCGCATGTTGAGAAAAAATCATGTCGAGTTTGCTCATGGTAAGAAAAAAATCATGGTTCGAGTTTTCACATGTTGAACAAAAATCATGTCCAAGTTTTGCACAGTTTGAACAAAATCATTTCCATTTTTTAAAACTCGGCATTGATTTATTCTGGACATGATTTATGAACTCGGCACATAGAGTTCTAACTGGATAGGCAGCGCTTTAAACTCGACATATAGCGGGGTAAAACTCGATATACAGCGCATTGAAACTCGCCATGATGTGAACGTGGAGCGTGCCATAATTATTGCGTCTACCATCACACCGCAAGTTTGTTTCCCACGTTACTTGATGAGGTGTATGTGCACGTGCCGCTCTCAATCAAGAAGAGACACAAATACAAATAAATCAGGAAAAACCACCTTTATAAGAACTACATATCTACAATTATTGGCTGCTATTCTTTATAACAACTCTCGTGGCTTTTTACGTGCAAACGGGTTGTGGTAAATATTACATCACAAGCAAGATCTGCAACTAAAGACGTGATATCATTTTTTTAAAGAGGCAACCGATACTTACTCAGTATCATTGTTTCTCGCTCTTAGTCCAGGTGGGGGCCCGGAAACCATTAAGGCACTCAAAATCCATTCGTCAGTCTCCACAATGGCACTGCAGTTGAGAGCAACGTAATTTTCCCCATTTTCTGTTACTTTGTTGGCTATGTCCTTATTTGCTCTTTCGCTAGTTTATCGCCAGTAGATTTCCGCCAATGTTTGCACATTGTTGCTGGATGTCATGTGACTCAAGGTGGATTCAATATAGAGACATCTTTCCATCCAAACTTCCCAATCGTCTGGGCAAACTCACCTTGGTCTGCGGGGTGATTAATATTGACAATCATACATTTTAAGTGACCTTATAATAATAGCACTGACAAGTACATGGGCTCGTAGGTGGTTACTAGAGTTCGGTAACATCAACGTTATTATAAGTGGTGCATTTTCACAGATGCTTCAAAATAGCACACAGTATAGTATAACTGTGAATACAAGAAAGCCGTAAGTAACCAATTTAAAGGGCCACGAGAGATAATTTCACAGATCAGGTGCCCCTAAAAATCGAAAGTACTGATTTTTACCCTGAGGTAAAGCTTTCATCCAAAAATATCCCCATCTGAAGGATTAAGCTGAAATGTTTAGTTGGTACAAAAATTGCGAAATTTCTAATTTCGAATATGAGCAAATCAAAATCACCTTTTTTCTCTATTTAAAGGCATTTCTGTAGCAAATGCAAGGTAAGAAATTAGTAGGTGTCTAATTTATTATGAGATTACTATCATGACTATTATGACACAATATTTGGGTGCCGCAAAATCTCTCGTTGCATCTTAACAGGAAATTTATAAACGGCATAAAGTTGCCAGCAAGAGCCCTTAAAGACACTATCAGTGATCAACCCTAAAGAGCGTTAAAAATTAAGAAAAAGGTCTAGTGATTTTCGTGACTTCGAAGAGTTCTGAAGAATTAGACTGCATAAAAATGGATAAATCCATCACAATTTTGAAGAGCCCATTCGTTGACATGGTTGAGTGCTCTTAACAGAAATGTTAATGAGAAAACCTTCCATTATGGTACTGCAAAGGGTTTAAAATTCAATTTTTTCGATTTCTCTAAACCAAACAGCTGGTTTAATGGCTATTCCCATTACTGTCCCTTGAAAGTGTGGTCAAGTTGAAAATCAGACAGACGCCAGGGCGCGACAATTTTCTTGTCCGACTCCTCTTTTACGAGCTTTTTTTTGCGATCCAGTTCTAACCTTGTCAACCAAGTAATTTGGTTTGGTAGAGCAAGTTATGCCAATGAACATAACACACCGATTATTCTGTTATTTTGATTGCAAAATTGATGATTGTATACACACACAAAATCAACTCTATGCATAAACTGGTATGTGATAGAGTCATTAATTAATCGTCCGGAGAATAGCATATTTTTAAAAATTAAAGTATAGAAGCCACCATTCCTTTACAAATAGCTATTTATAAGCATGTAGTGTGTTCCACTAGCGTACCATGCACTGGTCTGTGATTGGGCACCAGTGCACCTTGACAACAATCGCCGATGCTGAGTGGTTCAATCGTGCGCGATCAGTGCTATTTGCTGAGCCTTGCCTTGGTCCCGCCCCGGAAGTGGCATGACGAGGGCCACTTTATTTCGCTATTTACTTGAGAAAAGATTTCTCACGGGAAAAGTACTTTGTTCATTATGGAAAGGAAAATGGAATTCCCCTATAGTGCTATATTGAGATCATACATGTGTTGTTTATGCTTAGAGATTGAGCTAAGTAGACTATGATTAGCCTGTTTTTTCCCCAAGCTTTGTTTCAAAAGAGCAAACAGATGCAAAATAGGTAGTTTTCCATGACGTATTAGGGTAATAAGCTGATGCAATGCGAATGATGTCATTTATGTGAGACCCAATTGGTCAGTGTTAGGCTATATTTATCCATGATGATGGGGTAATATCTATTTTAAGAATTGGGAAATAACTCGTTTGAATACTTATATTAGAGGAAAATCTGACGATCACCGCAAAAAAAGCGAGGTTTTTTTTTCTTGTTAGATCTATGAGCAATTTCCAACTAAACGCAAGGCAGTAGGATGTTCCTTAGTTTTTGAAAAATAGGAAAAATGGCATTTAAGGATTTAATGTCCTTAGGAGATGAAAAAATAATAATAATAATAAATTACAGGAGCTGCATGTGCAAGCTACTTCTCCGCTCTCATCTTCGGGGCCAAAAGAGC
Source organism: Ophioderma brevispina (assembly GCA_023653785.1). NCBI lineage: Eukaryota > Metazoa > Echinodermata > Ophiuroidea > Amphilepidida > Ophiodermatidae > Ophioderma > Ophioderma brevispina. Next base: position 21,222 of record JAMKCH010010182.1, on the reverse strand, counting down.
TTCAATTTTGGAATCAAGAACAACTCCAGTTATTGTCCTAAAAGTGGACGTTTGCAACGGACGGACATTAGGTGGTGATACTTGGATGGTACTGCAGAATATTAATGTCGTCGAGGAAAAACCCCGTCGTCTTGAACGCTGGACAAAAATTCAGGACTGGAGGTTTCCATGAATTATATAATCCGTGGATTTACTATAATTTTGCATGCTGCCATTTTTGAGTCTTCGCTTGTGAGGACATATAGTCCGTGCAACTGCAACGCTTCTTTAACTCTGGACATTATTGGACATTAAATCTTAAGTAAGTTTGTAAAATCATTGAGTGTAATATTATTGAATTGTAATTGTTTTTTTGTTGGTGTGGACATTCCATAGTCCTTGAACACATCTGTTAAAATCATATGAAATCTGTGTTATGACTATAAATTCAGATTATTTGTGCACAAGGCTCATTTGTTTGCGTTTAAAGGGTATTACTGACCTTGAAGTCCACGAGACATCGTTACAGAAAGTGGGGACTCGTCATTGGGAATTGAATTGAATTGAGATAAATTTGAGCCTTTTTGTTCAAATTGATTTACATTGAAAAATGCGATAAAATTGCAAACATTGCGCATATTTTGGCATACCAATTGTGGTGTTTATCAACTGTCTCCCCTGTACTACTGTGTAGTTTGATTCAGTCATATTTTTGTTGTAGAGTACAGTCACAATGGAGTTTAAACCAGAAGAGTTGAAGCTAAACATGCAATGAGCAAACAGGTTATAAAAAAACCCTAATTAAAACTGTAGTCCAGGAAGATGTTTGGGATAAATCTTATTTGGAAAAGATTCAGGCAGTAATATAATGTAATATAATGCATTTATATGGCCTCTACAGAGAACGCAGTGCCTTACAACAATGCTTAAAATACGAAATTAATATACAACATGACATACAGCATAATAAGCACGTGTGGTCTAGGGAAAGCGAGACGCATGATCATTTAGCCGTTAAAATCGTGAGTTCGAGCCCATTGTGGCCAACGTGTTTGTGTCCCTGGGCAGGATTCTTAGTCTCAATTGCTTCGTTGACCCAGCGATAATTGGGAAGCTGTTATGGGTGATATTACAATCTAAATGCTGATAGAATTGTGCGCCTAGCCTGCAGCCACCTAGATGACGCGAAATGATTGTGATGATTTCTTGATGGCAGCGGTAATAATAATTGGCAAGATTCGCGCCTGAGCACCCTGCAGGGTGGATACGTGCGCGTTTATAAATCGACATTATTATTATTATTAATAAGTAAAACTAACAAAATCCAAAGTTAACAACATTTTAAACATCAGGAAATACGTATGTTTTCAGGAGCCGTTTAACGACATTGGTTGAAGGTGCCTCTCTAATGTTAACAGGAAAGTTTTTGTTTCACAGCCTATGCCAATTACGTTAAAAAAATGTCATCAATCTACGCTTGGTACGATGAATAACAAACAGTGTAACATTTGAATACGACCATAGCCTTCGTCTTGTACCATTAGATTATTATCCAACACATTGTTCAAATTTAGACTATCTGTGAGGGATGATGGAGCCTGCTCATGAAAAGACTTATGCACATAAAGAAGGATTTTGTATCTGATTTTGTATCTTAAAGAGACATGAGGAGATTTCCAGAGAGAAGCGCCCTCAATTTTTTTTTCGAAAACCAGGTTTTTTTTGCACATTTGGAATTCTTACCAATGTATTAGATCGCACCATGAAGTGAATAAGCCGAATACGCCGTCTTTGTGTAATAAGATGATGATTAGTCATTTCTATCGTGCACGACAGAATTCAAAGCATGGTTTCCTATAGGGACGATTAGAATAGCAGGCAAGTTCAAAACAAGGTTGCGGTTTTCTTTCGTGCTCGTTTGTCCAATAAACCTTCTACAACCGATCAAGTGCAATTTGAGAGAAATTTCTACCCTAAAAAAATCTCCACCTGTCATTTTAACACTTAAGTGACCGGGGGGTCCTATGGACCCTCAAATTTGTTTTCGCGCTGTCCGCTTTACGCGTGGGATTTTTGCGCCGAATTTTTTTGTAATTGTTGACTTTTAAATACGCTCTTTTCATACCAAAATCATAAGAAAATAAAATTTATTACTGTTACTGTACAAACTCTACGGGAAAATGATAGCCCTGTGAGCTGTCCCCCGTTACCGTGCATCCCCAGGATCCTCCGATTGACCATGGTTGTATTCTAATGGTTCTAGTAACCAGAAAGAAATAGGTACCTTTTAAACCATTGGGATGCATAGCCCCGATTACGTCATTTTGATGACGTCATCAAATTTTGGAGAAAAATAATGTTAAATTTTCATTATTTATTTCTTGCATATTCGGATAGCCCAGATAAAATATTGTTATTTGTCTTCACATCCTTCGCAAATATTATTTCTTTCCATTTTGTATATCAGTTTTAAATATATTTTCCCAGTGCCTATGTACAAAACAAAAAGTTTAACGGCGATTTCTCAATTCTGATTTTCTTGTTTGGGCATGAAACCTAAAAGTAGCTATGTTATCGACAAACATTTAAGCTGCAAACCATTAAACCATCTTTACTTCTTGTATAGGTATTAGGTGTACTGGGCAAGAATATGAATGTTTATTTCCAAAATATATTTCTAGTAGAGCATATGGACGAAAAATGATGACGGCATCAAGATTGACCTTTGGCGGCGTAAAAAATTCAAAATTTGTTTTACCTTAATATGTTAGCTGACCTGGCCATCTTTAATTTCAAAGCATATTTGAACCTTTCACCCACTCATGATGAGTAATAAGCCAAACTGATCTCTGTTTTACATTGAGCTCTATGTAAATCCCCAATAAAATGCCATTTTCTTAAAATTGTGAATTCAATTGACTATGAGTTTAGAAAGGCAGGACAACAGGTTGGTTACCCCCTCGAGAAGTCGTTATTAATGCACCCGATGCTTATGATTTTGATACCAGCTGAATAGCATGATTCCTCTTCTTTCCTTGATACCAAAGAAGTACCCAAATAAGTACAACATCCTAGTGTGCGTCACAATGACGTCATTAAGTCCGTTGAGTCGGCATTTTCCACAGACAATTTCGAAAATCCATTTTTGAGCTAAAAAGAGGTAGGAATGTCGGATTTCATGCGGTTTTCAGCACTAAATGATGACAATGACTAGTTCTTACAGAAAACAGAGACTTTTAGAGCATAATGGGCATACTATTTATAAAAAATGTACCAAAAATATCTGGCGGTGGAAACCACCCCCTCTTACCCTTCGACTTTGACGGGCATACCTAACCGGTGTGAAGTGTGCTACCTTTGAATATGTTTTCGCTAAAATAAACCAGAAAGGACGAGGGAATGAATACCTGAAGCGTTTAACGAAAGCTTCTGCATTTCAGCGCATATTAGGTTCACTAGGGTGGTATCCCCCTCCCGAGGGTTAACTTTATATAACCCAACATATCCATCGGGGTTGTTCCAATTCCTATGAACATTCTAACAAGTAACAATGGTGGTCAATTGAAATCATTGCTATTCATATCATAAAGGTACCATCTTAGTCACAACGGGACATCACAATCCCCAAGAAACCACAAAGTTCCCCGATTTCCATGAAGGTGATGTTTTAGACCAGTTTCAATTGAGCCCAAAAGCTACACAAGAGGTTTGTGACCACGTGTTTGCTTGGATAGGAAAGGAAATGGTTTCTGATATACAAGGTTTCATGCTTTTTTCGTAGAAAAAAAGTTGGAGAAATTGAGGCATTTACCAGTCTGTAGCAATAGAAATGGTAGATGTTGTTATCTTGCAAAAGATATATCTAGAAAATTACATAGCCGGCGAAATAAATAGAAGAATTCACGAGCCTTTGGTTAAATAAACTTTGCATCATTTTCGAGATGAGGATCTCACACGACCTTTTAGACACATATCTCCAATCAGGATTGTTGCAGTGATCTCCATGGGCAGAAGGACTTGGGAAAAGGAAACAGCAGAAATTAGAGAATAAGGCTATAAATAATGAATTCCGCGCGACAATATACATGCACTGAAGTGCTCAAGGGCGCCTCATAAAACTGCTTCAAATGAGATGTAAATCTCAGGCTTCCAACACAACAAGTGTAAGTCCAGCAGAACAACCAGGGAAGATTGAAGGGAATATTAAAAGCGGAGCCGGGGCCAACTTCATCCTTGGTCCATAGAGAGTTCAATTGTCAATCAATCAAAACAAGCGTGGCCATTTTGTAGATTCAGAAAAGGTCACCAATGTAATCATTTTTTTCAAACTCCCCCCTTGCAATGTGGTAACGTAATCATATCAAACGTTAATAACAGGATCAATTGTTGTCACGTTCAATGCAACATTTCTTCCCCTCATACTAGAGCAGAGGTTATTCATACACCAAAGGCCGTCGTAATCTGCAATAGCGCAATTAACTCCTCCATTCCATTCAAACAACTCATCAGGACAAATCATAAGAATCTCAATCTTTGCAACTACATTGTGAAACCGGGTATTTTGACGGTCATTGGTTTACGTTGCCAATACCCCTGAAAGCACTATACACTATATAACAACTTTGTGCAATGGACTCAGAAGGCCCAGAAGGTCAGTTCGGTACTCTGGTGGGAATTCATCGGTGAGGGGGACGTGAGAACTGGCAACCAAAACTTTTCCTATTTCCCGCCCTTGTAAAGGGTTTTGTCTTATCAGCAACATCATAGAAGTGAACCATTAATGAAGAATATGGAAAAATCTGACTATAATCTTTCTGAAACTATGATTATCACGACTGTGTCTTGATTGATGTCAATTTTGAACCTCTGATTACCGAGGATGACGATGTCCTGGCTCATCTTCGAATATATTGTGGAAATTGGGGTCAACAATGACATTGAGATTGATTTGAATCGGATGAAGATCAGCCCAAGTGCACTGCCCTCAACCAATGCGATACGGCATTGTGAGAATGAATAAGTACATATCCCTGAACGTCCCTTAAACTACATATAAAATACACTTGTAAAAACGTTACGGAAGCGGACCCCTACATGTGGAAATTGGTTCCTAGATCTAACTAGAAAAATAAACGATTAGCTTCCTTTTTTGCGGTGTTGCTAGTCAGATTCTTCTTTGTGACTTTAGGGATATAGATGAATTGCAGTTTCTTTCTTTTTTCCTTAAATGTAAACAAAAAACATCTACAGGGTGAGTCAAAAAAAAGTACAACCAAATTGAACGATTTAATGGAAACCCTTTGGCTTTCAAAACTGTTTCTTCCTGTAGGAACATTCTCTATTTTTTGAGCAACTCGTAGAAAAATTACGGCTTCAAAATTGATTCAAGCGTTCAAAAGTTATAGTGGCGAAAGGTGTGAAAGTACCCGATGGACAGACCAAACAAGGATACACGCTAGGGTAACCCAAAGAGTATTCTCGGATTTGCGTTCATCTTAGGGGTTTGCAGCATATCCTCATTAATTACCACATTTTGGTACTACAGTAGAGTAAACAGTGGGGTGAAGGGTAAAGGTAAGGGGTGGTTTCACCCACTCAAAATCCTTGCTTCTTACTGGCCCCAATACAGATCAGGAAAAGCATTTTTAATGATAGTATTAACATTTACCGTGTTCACCTTGCAAAAGGTTTTTTAGTGATGCCCAAAATGATAGTTTTCCCCGCCTTGCTCCCTCTCCAAATGAAATGCCTCTTACATCATTGGGTACGACAATAAAAATGATACCAGATATCAAAAATATATTAATGAAATCAATTTTTGCACTTGAAGCAACAATTTGCCGCATTCTTTCAAACTTGCTTCTTTGATTTCCATACATACTAAAACTTCCGAAACGAACTACAAGTATAAGCACAAAAAGAGCAGATTAAAGCATTAACATGTTGAATATAAAAGATATCGTGTAAATTCCATTGAATCTTAGGTAATAATGTACATTATCATTCAACACATGTTCTGCATAGCCTTAGAATTTGATAACCACAGCCAAAGAATCAACGTCAATCATTTTGAAGCCCTCACGGTGCATAGTAACGAGGTTTCATGTGTACAGCCGGTGTGCAATTTGTTCGGGGCTGAAAATGGATACCTTCACAAAAATGACTGTAGTGTTCAATGCTTTGATTGATTTCAAAAAATTAAAATTCGTGAAGCTGATTAAACAGAATATCTATTCATGTATTAACGTGGTAAATCCATTAAGGTTTTTTTTTTTTTTTTTTTTTTTCTTCGTAAAAATCCCTCATGTTGGTTGTAACTTTTTTTTGACGACGCCCTGTAATATCTCACACATGTTGGGTTAAAATGTGTTCAATGTGATACATTATCTATGTAAAATTGGAACCATTTCATTTTATTGTAATCCTTGGTGTGGGGTCGTACGTAGAAAAAACCAGTTGGAAAAGCTTAACTGGAGGTTACATAACCGATTAAACTGTGATCTTGTATCCAGATGTCTTTGGGAGTCTGCATAGACGCTTATAATTCAATTGTGTTTTATTTTTTTTCTGGCCTCTTTCCCTCTTCCAAGTAGAAGTCATACTCCTGATGCACAGCATTTGACACCATCTTGGAAAAATTTCAATCATTTCCAACATGCTAGACTATCAATGCTTTTATTTTAAGAGGCACAAAAGTGATGGGTTCCGATGCATGGACGCCCCCCATTAGAGGATCTGTCAACTAATTTCTCTCTAAATGTAGACGGGCGACATTGCTTATTGAATTGAGGGTATCACTCGAAAGATGAAATTTAACTCGACAAAAGTCTTTTGGAATGGGGGAAAATCCCTCTTCAAGAGTGACCGCTCAATTCAAAAGAGTTTTCACGATCTTTCATATTAGAGAAAATTCTAATCCAAGGTTGGGGATCCCCTCAGTTTGTCATGCCTTTAAAAAACAAACACAAGAAACGCTTAACAAACAGGCCTTAATGGGAACGCCCAAACGCTTCGCTTAATTAATGGTAATTTATTTCCGGCTTAGTTTTAATGACATAACCCGGACCAACCACTTTTCAGGAGATGTTGGTGAAAGTCATCAATTTTCCCAGAGTAAGGGCGGGCGGTGAGTGGTTTGGTGTCAAACATTTGGACTATTCTGTTAAAGGATATTACACCATTACGCTCGCGTTCGTGGCTGAGAATGGCTGAGGGGCTTAGCCCCTCAGCCATTCTCAGCCACGATTGGAGAGTTACGAGTGTAACATCCGACTTAACACACAGTTGGGACGGCACCCTATTGCTTTTTCGCTCATTATTTTGCACGAATGGAGTGTGTGTTTTTGACGTTAGTTGCTCATTCACAGGATAATCAATTACCGATTGAAGCCGGATAATGAATTCAAAGGTTGAGTAGGAATGGTGGAATTAAGAGTCTTTAACGCAATACTGGACAAAGATTCTGTGATTTGTATGATGATGAAGATTAGGTTCAAAATTGATCGCATTTCAAGTCCCCGCATCAGCATTCGTCTGCAGATTTCATTGGTAAGGGTGCGTGTTTGAGGTTGTCACAGTTGCTACAGAGTGGAAATATGTACATTTATATTTGATTAATCGTCATTGACTTCATATCCTGTTGATAATAAGAGTTAGATACTGCTCTGATGGGCAAATTTACGACTTACTGGTGTAAACGAGAGCAAATGGTACTCAAATTTTACCTCGGCCTGTATAGGGTCAAAGGCAGGAACACCTGTGTGTGTATGTACTGAATTTAGACAAAGTGGATATGAACCGCTTGGTAATTATTATATCTTGGAATTACAAGCTAAATGTATATGCAACTGAGGATGCCCTTGTGATATATTTATTGTATTATGATCATGGATGTCGTTGTTCTAAATGAAATAAACCTGGATGTGGATATGCATCCAAATCCGAATCTGAGAGAGTTATGGATTACCGAAGGATGAGGATCTGTAAAAGAGGCTGTATACAAACCCAGATATCCAGGAAATGCAGAGCAGAAATCATAATTCGGGAATATATGCTCGATAAGGATCTATATGGGGACAGGATTTCATCGCGTATTTGTATTTTTCTCCCGGGATATGCCAAGGATATAGAAACTGGTATAGTGTGAAGGTGCGTGGGCTCGTTTTTTCTATTAGGCCAAAAATATGTCCGCTTTACGCTCGCATACAGGTTTCAAATCGCATGTTACCGCATGGTTTTTTTTCAGAAAGTTTTTTCAATTGTATTTAATCGTGGCCGACTAAAAATTGTCTGCGGGAAAGAGTTTCATACGATACCCCTTAAAATTTTACAGGAGACAATGTTTTTTATTTATGACATATACTCACGAACACTACCCTAAAACCAAAATTTTAAAAATGCTTACATGTACAACATGAAAACCTGTGTAGCGCATAGAATATTGAATTAAAGGTGCACGAGAGATGTTTGAGGCACCCAAATATTGTGTATAATAGTATTTCATATAGATTAGATACTCACTAGATATATCGCCTGTATTCGCACAGGAAAATTGCCTAAAAAAAGAGAAAGAGGAATTTTGATTGCTTATATTTAATGTAAAAACATAGGCTGAATTTTGAATTTGCTCTTATACGCGAAATTAGAATTTCACAATTGTACAAAGAAACATTTCTCAGCTTAATCCTTTTAGATGGGGATAGTTTGATGGAAAGCCTTCCATCAGGGCAGAAAAAGTCAGTACTGTCGATTTTTTAAGGAACATCTATGTGAAATCTATAGTTGCACCTTTAATTGGCTCATAGAAAAGCATGGCTTTGATTTTTCTGTTCGTGCACGACAGAAATACATAAGCATACTAAATATCATCTTATTACATAAGACGGTGTATTTCAGCTGAATATTTCACTTCATGTTTGATCGAATTATGGTTGATAGGCATTTCAAGTAATGCAAAAACTCAGGTTCGAAAAAAATGGGGCGCTGCTTCTGAAATGTCTTCTTGTCTTTTTAAAATGAAAAAAAAATGAAATTTTCGTGGCATAATTTCATATGAACAAACTGAAAACTTCATGCATATACTTTACACAACTGTACAGTAGAAAAATACTAGGATTATGATTGAAGCTTAGAATCAATAAAAAGGGGAACAACAAATAAATACAGATAAAAGAAAAGCACAAAAGTACCAAAGAACCAGGAAGTTTGCGGTTAGATTTTGACAAATTAAAAAAATAGTACTGAACAAAAATATTCTAGCCCTAAGTACACGATAAACAAAAGTTGAAGGAATAAATGAAATAAAGTTGATCAACCAGCATGAAATATAAATCAAATAAGTCAATTTCAAAAATTACTCTCAAACACAAAAAAAATATATAGTTAAAAAGTATTGAAATTTACTCCAAGTCATACAAATATAAAAAGTAAAAAAAAAATTCTTGTGAGATTCATAATTTACACTAGAAAAAAATAAACAACACACCAAACTAAAAAGGAACGAACCAAAATTAACTCGTATGGGTATTGATATCGTTATTTTTCATGTGATTTTTATCAAACGCAAATCTATTTCTAAATTGTGCCCATATTGTAATACCTGCTTTGTTTTTATTGTTTTTCCTGCATTGTTTTACGCGAATGGAGAGAAAGTATCCAATAAGACGCATTCGTAAAACTCCGGGTCGGCGAAGCAGTCGCTTTCTAGTTAGCGAATGGCGTGTATTGTTCTTTCGCTCCATTCGTGTCAAAATAATGGGAGCGAAAAAACAATAGGGTGACGGCACAGATGTGTGGTTAATTAGGTGTACATGAAACTTAGATCAGATAACTATTCCTATATAAATCAAAAATTGGCCAACAAACAAACTACGCCGTTTTGTAATATTTTTAGGCTAAAATTTAACTCTGGCGTATTTAGTGAATAAGGGTAAAATTTGGATGTCTTAGGTTTATGACGTCAACCGTGTATGATCGTATTATTTGATAAAAATAAAAAAAAAAAAAAAAAAAAATAAAAATTGCAGAGAATCCATAGCTTTACATTGGTACTAAATTTACTACCATTTGGTCTTATTTGTTGGCATAACACTCCCGATGGTTAGACATAGTAGAAAATACACCGGGGGGGGGTGGGTTACCAGTAAACTTTCCTCCGATGCACTTAAATGCCAAAAGCTTGTCATAAAACGCTTTCCAGGTAAATGTTTTCTCATCCTTTCTGGTCATTTTAAATTAAATACGAATCGACAAAATGTGAAAGAAGCCCCTTGCCCGCGGGGGTTAAGGTATGCCGCAAAAAACCCATGTCGAAGGGTGGGTGGTTGGTTGCTACCCAAATGAATTTATATGTATGCTACAACATTTTTGAAACTTTCTGTCACAGTAATGGCGCTAAAACTATTGTTTATGTAAAATTATCAATTGCCACAATTAAACTTAAAAACCGCAATGAAACTCCGTAGTCCTAACTTTATTAATTAGCGCAAAATTGGATTTTAAAAAAAAAAAAGGAAAATTACAAAATTTTGCCAACTCGCGAACTTTGTGACGTCATTGTTGACGCTATCCCCTAGGAGGTATGTTAGTAACATTCGTTAAAAGCTTCTAGTAATCATTTCCCCTCATCCTTTCTTGTTATTTTAGCGAAACAACTGCGAAAGTAGCACTTTCGCCGGGTTTAGGGTATGCCGTCGAAGTCGAAGGGTAAGGTGGTTTGACACCAACAAAAAAAAAAAAAGATATTTTTGGTACATTTTTTTATAAATATTATGGCACATTATGGCTCTAAAAGTCTATATTTCTGTAAGAACTAGTCAATTGCCATCATGCTGAAAACCGCATGAAAATCCTACATTCCTACCTCTTTTGGGCGCAAAAATGGATTTTCCGAACATTTTCCGTGGAAAATGCCACTTTTTGTGGCCGGCTCACGGACTTTAAGACGTCATTCTAATGACGCCACACTAGTAATGTTGGTACTTATTTTGGTACTTATTTTGGTATCAATGGAAGAAGAAGGATCTCTTATTCACTGGTATCAAATCAATCATCGGGTGCATTATAACGAAATCTCGGGGCTTAACCACCCTGTGTCCTGCATTTCTAAAACTCATAGTCAATTGAAATCACCAATTTTAAGAAAATGGCATTTTAATTGGGGATTTTACATAGAGCTCAATGTAAAAGAGATCAGTTTTGGCTTATTGCCATCTATGAAGTGGGTTAAGGTTCAAATATGCTTTGAAATTAAAGATGACCAGGTCAGCTAACATATTAAGGTAAAAAAATATTTCGATTTTTTTTACCCCCAAAGGTCAATCTTGATGACGTCATAGTTTTTCGTTCATGTGCTCTCACTAAAATATAGATTTTGGAAATAAAACATTCATATTCTTGCTCAGTACATCCTAATTCATATATATAATAAAGGGATAATTCCACCTTGTTCCCGAGTGTTCTCAGAGATGGCTCTATCTCGAGTTCTGATTTTTTGTACATTGGTTGGGTATACCATGCCATGGTGCAATCGGACATTCATTTTTTCAAAACTATTCAGTTACTATGGTAATAACAGGAAAAAACGGGTCGGTTGCTAGCTGAAGCGCGTCGCTGATGCATTATGGGATAAAAAACCATACCGCTGAAGCACACAAGCTGTGCCGTATGTAACCGCGCCAATGCATTAGGGGATTTACAATACCATGTCACTGCCCTTGTGTCCGCTATAGCAACGCGTACCGCGCCGGCGCTTAGCAAAAGCAAAACGAAGTGCGGGCTTAGGATTGAATCAAATGTATACTTTTTTGTTCAACTCCAGTCAGGGATTCTAAATGCTCCAGTTGCAATGGCAAAAAAGCAAGCGACCAAATATGTTATTACACAACCTACAGGAAAATGGCAAAAAAAAATTAAGCAAAGGACTGAGAAAATACAGAGATTTTAATAGAATTATAGCTGCCCATGTAATTATTTCAGGGCCTCTTTGCTGGCGTACCTGTATCTTTAGAAGTTTTCTTCTTAATGATACCGTAAATCGATTATAAAATATTTTCGTGAAAAATAACTTTCTATTCTACACACTTCAAGGGGTCGTAAAAAAAAAATCATTTTTTCAATGTTCTTTATTAATACATAAACCTAGGCCCTACCTGCAAGTGTTCCCTGAAGGATCTAAACCTGCCTTTGAGTGTCTACCTAGAGTTTATAGGTATCCAAGAAAATGTTTTTTTGGCCGCAAAAATATTTTAGAACCAAAGGTGGCGGCACGCAATATTAATATTTTGGTGCTCTAATTTTATAAGATCACATCCGCGGGGAGGATTCCTAAGGCGGATAGTCTCTATGATGTCCACCAGCAAGCCCATCGCATAACACCTACAATCAAGGAAACTTAAAGAATCTTATAGATATGGTTAGCTATGGACTTCATTAAAAGCGGCAAAACTGTGGTGCACTAAATTCAAAGGGGAAACGACGGGGGAGGGGATGTGGTGTGCAGATGAACAACGTCAGCTTGGCCCCCTTTACCAAATCACCGGAGCCATTACAACAATTTATCACACAGACTAAGAATGGGAGAAGACAAACGGTTTGCTAATTGCATCACATCGTGCGTAGGACGTAGTCTTTATTAATAAATGGTTTCTCCAAACAAACAGGGATTTTGATTGAATATGGCCTAGCTTTAATACCAATTCATTTTAACATCGTAGGGCTTGGAGACAGTACTCTATAAACCCATACCACAGATTGTGCCATCTGTAAAGCCAACAAGCAATGTCTTGTTCGGGAAAAGCCACATATGCAAATTTGGTATGACAAGCATACATATGTAAAATAAAATTAAATTCTTACGATTGCATGCCATCAGACATTGAAGACAAGTGTCCTCTGTTCAAATTTCTCACCAAGGAATTAAAATTACAGTAAAGAATACCAATTCATTTAACACCGTAGGGATTGGAGACAGGTTACCCTATAATCCATATACCAAGATTGTGCCATCTGTTTAAAGCCAACATTTGCAGGCTGTAAAAATCACGATGCAAAAATTTTAGTATGTCAAGCCACAATGTAATTATTAAAATTTCTTTTGATTGAATGCCCTGACATGAAGACAGTTTCCTCTAGTCAATTTCTCACAAAACGAATTAGCATGACGGTAAAGCCAAAATAATGGCATTATAAATATCTCAGAGAACCATTACAGCAAAGATTAGGCTGACTGCACTTTATTTGGAATACTAATCCTTTAGCCAGGATTACTCGCATCAGTCTAGGGATCCAATTTGCATTAATTGGATTAAAATTGGTATCAAACTCAGTTAAAGCGCTCCTAAAGTCAAATCCTCAAGAACTGCCTAGAAAAAATTGTTTGAATATTAGCAAACTGTGAACCTGAAGTCAATAGTCAGAGCCCACGGCTCGTCACATCCAAGATCTGAAGATCAAATTGCAATATAATCATTTAATTACAAAAGAGGCTGTGAACTGAGTGCAATAAAATCTGAAGTCAAATACCTCTAGGATAGCCTGAAACTAAATTAATGAAGAAAATACCATTTCAGATTATATTTGTAATTGCAACATTTGATAATGCTATAATTAATACATAGAGCATAATCTGCAATGCCTGAAGTCAGTTACCTCTGGCTTGCTTACATAAGTTATCTGTAAAGATAAATGCCATATTAATGAATGAGCCAAAAATAAATGCAAATATGCAAAATAAGCTAATGAGCAGCCTTTTTACATGAAAATGAAAAAAATAAAAACTGGTGCGATCCTACCCTCTATAACCGAAAACAAAGGGGAGGAGGAGGGTGGGACAACAATTTTTTGTCAAAAAACCGAAAAAACATGTCCTACTCCTACCCAGATCTGATGCTATGTGAAATGGATGGCAACAAAAAGGCCAAAGCCCGGGGAAAAAAACCGTTGCCCATTGGTCAACGGAGCAGAAAGCCAACGGGATATGAATGGACGATGACCAGGCTTCTGCAAAGAGCCAAAACATGATAATGACCAATGGGCCATAAAGCCATTTCTTTGCGGGCTGGACAAACCCGTTTCCTCGCATAAATCTCAGAAAAACCGTTATTATCACCACAGCTAAGAATGGGAGAAAGCAAAGGTTTGCAAGTGCATCACACTAGTGCGTAGGACGTAGTCCTTTATTCATAACTGGTTCTCCAAAACAAACATGGATTTTGAATATGGCCTAGCTTTAATACCAATTCATTTAACATCGTAGGGCGTGGAGACAGTTTCTCCATAACAAGACCACAGATTGTGCCATCTGTAAAGCCAAAATGCAAGGCTGTAAAGCACATATGCAAATTTTGGTATGACAAAGCGACATAGTAAAATACATAAATCTTCCGATGCATGCCCTCGACATGAAGGACAGTTTCCTCTAGTCAAATCTCTCACCAAATGAACTAAAATGACAGTAAATATACCAAGTCATTTAACCACCGTATGATTGGAGCCAGTTCCCCTATAAACCCATAACCACAGATTGTGCCATCGGTAAAGCCAACACTGCAATGTCTGTTAAAATCACACCATATGCCAAATTGTAGTATGTCAAGCCCACATAGTAATTATCAATTCTTTGATTGCATGCCTTGACATGAAGACATTTCCTCTGTCAAATTTATCACAAAACGAATTAGAATTACGGTTTTATAACGCAAAAATTAATCGCCATTTATAATATAATCAGAGGAACCATGCAGCAAAGATTTAGGTGACTTAAACTTTATTGGAAATTACTAATCATTTAGCCAGGCTTACTGATTCAGTCTAGGGATCAATTTGAATATTGTATTAAAATTGTGTAGCAAATCAGTTAAAGGGCTCCGAAAGTCAAACTACCTCAAGAACTGCCTTAGAACAATTGTTTGAAGATTAGCCATAACTGTTGGAACCTGAAGTCCGATACCCCTACGGCTCGCTCACATCCAATATCTGAAGATAAATGCAAATAATCATTTAATTAAAGCAATAGGCTGAATGAGTGCAATAAAAATATGAAGGCAATAACTCTAGGATTGCCTGAATAATTAAAGGAAAATACATTGAATATTTACTATTTGTTTTTGCAACTTTGATTGAAATGCTATAATTAATACATAGAGCATAATCTGCAACGCCTGAAGTACAGGTACCTCGGCCTTGCTTAAATCAGTTTATTCTGGTAAAGATAAAATTCCATTTAATGAGATGAGCCCCAAAAATAATAAATGCAAATAATGCAAAAATAAATGCAATGAGCGCCTTTTGGCCATGAAAATGAAAAAAATAAAACTGGTGGCCAAACAAGTTCTGAGGCCAGAAAATTGACCAAACCCCCCCCCCCCCACCCTCCCCTGCGGGTGGGGGGGGGGCGGGGGGCAAGCCATTGGAATTTTAAATTACCCATTTTTTTTTTTTTTTTTTTTTAAAGATATTTCATATAATTACCTTTAATCTTGACAATATATCCTTATTAATATACAAAATTGGAGCTATCACACATTGTGAACCCATCTTATGAGCCTAAGATTGCATTAGGTTTCGAAAGAGCCAAACCCCAACAAAACATGGCACATGCATGACCCGTTGCAGTAAGGTTCGGATAGATCACACGACACGCATTATGCATTGTTGTACGCGCAAATTAAGCACGTCGTGAATTTGTGGAGGTTGAGGATCAAAGCTAGTTTAGAACAAGGCTTGAAATTTAGAACAATTCATTCTAGGGACCATAGGTTTTTGGAGGACAGATTCCCCTTTTACCCTACCTACAGTTGAGGCAATTGACAAAGCAACATTGCAATTTTATACCAAATAAATACCCTAGGCTCTTAAGGACAGCTTTAACTAATTTAGCTTAAGACAGTTGTAAAGCCACATTAGTAAAAAATGGAAAGCTACCATATTTGAAAAATTGAACATCTTGTGATTGCATGCAAGACTTGGAGACAGTTTCCCCTAGTCAAATCCTAAAATGAATTTATATGTGTATAGTGCAGACCAACAGAGATTTTGATTAAAGGCTTCAAATTTGAAACAATTAATTCTAGGACCAAGGTTTTTGGAGACAGAGTCCCTACCTACCTACAGTTGAGCCAAACTGCAAAGCCAAACATGCAATTTATCCAAATTATAACCTAGGCTTAAGGACAGCTTCTAACCCTAATTTAGCTTAAGACAGTTGTAAAGACATTAGAAAAGAATGGAAGCGACATATTATGAACATTGACATCTTGTGATTGCATTGCAAAGACTTGGAGACAGATTCCCCTGTAGTCATCCTCAACCACCCCTGATACTTATGCGTCTTTTACTCCCCCTTAAGGAATTATTATGGTATGACCTCATCAG
The DNA here is from genome assembly GCA_023653785.1 of Ophioderma brevispina. NCBI lineage: Eukaryota > Metazoa > Echinodermata > Ophiuroidea > Amphilepidida > Ophiodermatidae > Ophioderma > Ophioderma brevispina. The sequence continues at coordinate 4,872 of JAMKCH010010182.1, read as the reverse complement.
CCTTTTTTGGTCTGTCCACATGGACGAAAGCCTCAATGTTTCCTGCTGGAATTCGGTCGACCCCTCCACGCTGTGGCCTAGTGGGGGCTGTAAGGACCCTGTACAAAGAATAATGTGTGCAAGTTACAAAACCCGGGATGGGACCCTACTCTTTTCGATGAAGGTCTGCCAACATTTTTACGTGTTCAGAATTACTCCCCTGCGTAAACAGGACAAACAGCTTTACCATGAACTCTCCGAACCCATGAGGCGCCGGATACCCATTGCATACCCCTGCATATTTTACGCAATAGGTGGAAGCGAGGAGAATCATGATCACACGCTGTGCAATTTGCAATTTCTGACCTTATGGAAACTATTTGAGTATGACCAGAAACCCGACTCTACGCGGGCTCGAACCAGGCCGATCCCCGGCGTCGATCTTATACTCTGCGACGTTTTCCGCGCCTTAGACCGCCTCGCCCTTAAGGGGTATTATATGGTTATAAACGTTAGACCAAAACAAGGAACTACTAGTTACAATATCGCTACAGATACCATTGTAATGAAATTGAGTAGAAATTAAATAAATTCATGGTTAACATTATTCGTGAGTAGATCACGTTAGAAATAAGGACCGGATGTAGGTCAACTGGCTTGCGCTAACCTATGCACGCGCAATTGAACGCATCGCTCAAGATACTATATAGACGCAACATAAATCGGAGCAGACGCATGAGCCGACGGCGGGAACCAAAAACCAAAGGGGAAACAACGTGTACTACATCAGCGAATAGGACCCAGGTAATACAGTTATTACCTAAGGCATAAACAAGGAAATTAAAAGGTGCGCTAATGACGTTAGGAATAATAGCAATTATGGCTTTATCCTAATATTATTCCAAATCAAGGATTGTGCCTAATACATGAAAAAACGCCACCATGATATAAAAATTGCAAGCGCCTAGACCGGGCAAACAGTGTATAGCGTCAAGCCAAGAGAATATAAATCGGCGAGGTGAGTGATTTACTACAATACAGTCTCTAAACAAAAGAGTGCTGATAGGGATTAAACGCCTAGTTAAAAGATTTTAAAGTAGCCCAATGACCACGTAGAATTTATTTATTTGTTTTTTAAAGGATGGCTACACCAAAAAATAAATGCCTTATCAGTAGGTACCTGTAAAGGTGACATCACAATTTTTGATCAGCCCATGATGCCACAACGAAAAAAACCTTAAAAATAATTCAATCTGAAAGGGGTAAACCGCACAAGAATGATTCAATAACAAAAAAACATTTCAATTCCCAGACAATTTTTTTTAAAAACGCAAGAGGGCCCTACATGAAAAAATTACCCAGATGCGCTTGGGCCGGTAAGTCCGCCGAACATCGAGCCGGTATAGAGGCGATCATAGTCCGCCTGCAACTACGAACGGTAAGAATAGAGCACGATTCGGGTGACCAGAACACTGACAACATTATTTCACGCAATATACCGCTGTTCCTATGGAGCCCGGGACTAGGTTCCCGGCGGGAATATATTCTGCCTTAATACATAATTACATTCAAACATTCAACCAACCTTTGACGGTTTATCTAATGTAACATTATAGAGGATATGAATTAACTGAACTATTGGTAATTGAACCAAAAATAAAGGTGGTTACGTCACAACAAAACATTGCATTAGACATAGCGACTACAAAATTTATGTATAAAATTGCCTTGGTCCATATCCCGAGCTAGGCCTTCATCACAAAACCCCAGAATGACTTGAAGAGGTCAAACTTTTTGGTAACAAAGGAAGGAACAAATTAACACAAAAACGGCGCGATTAATATGCCTCTAAGCGGTTTGGTTGGGCTAGAAAGAGTTGAAAGTGCCCCAATTTTAGACCAATACTATTTTAAACAGAACTCCATCAAAGGGGTTTATCAAAACGGAATATAGGGGCAAAATAAAGTGGATAGGGTTTTGGGTGAAGACATTTTAACAAGATAAAATTTCATGGATTTTAAAACGAGTCATCCCCTAAGGATTAAACATCGAACAACTTAAACCATACAGCGAAACAGTGAGGAATAGTAAATGTGATATTAGTTACTAAATTTTACTAAATTAGGTCTGTTACGCATAACATTGGTTTCCAAGAACACCAAACAAACATCCTCGGGCATAAATTGGAAAAAAAAATTACGGGAAAAATTAAGGCATACTACTACTAAAGATAGTAGACCGTATTACCCAACGAAAAACGAATAAGCATCCACAAGAGAGATGAACCTCAGGCGGAACGATAGCAAACCCTGCAGAAGCAATGACACACAAAACCAAAACCAATACTGAAGGAGTTGTTGGAAAGTAATGGGACCACATGCAAATAGCACTGGTAAAAGTAATCAATTACAAGATTTTTAACCTGAAAAGTCATAGTAACAGGACAGTTATAAACTAATATACATGGCTCTACCAAATGGTAATTAAAGAACGTGAGCTGCATAAGACACAATGTGTGTATTAACACTGGATTGTGACCTCGATCATGATGTGGTTAGCTTCGCCCATTATAGGAAAACGCTAGGGGGTCAACGGCATAATTACCTATCGAGTTTAAAAAAGTGTAGATTATAAGGCACATGAGTGAAAGTTGAAACCGTAGTATCGGATATAACAAGAACGCACAACTGCTGGGTCTTATTGGCATGTAAAAGACCTCTGCACACGGAGTTCAATATGCTCCTCCACCAAGGACACAGTCAGGGGGTTTTATACATATATTGACATGAACTGACCCTTGTGTGTTGTGGGTATCATATCGCATACCCCACACACCAGGGGTGAGGATTAAATTCACATCCCGTGGACACATCGCTAATATCTCAATCTCAAGCAACAAAGCGAAAACAATAAATCCCCATTACTAATTGACTTGATTTTGAAATGGACCATCAATCAAACAAAGCGAAAACAATAAAACTCCCATTGACTAGTATTTACTTAATTGATTATGAAATAGACCAGTCAATCAATATTCAACAGCAATGTGGTAAACAGTTAGGGCCTGGGACCTGAAATAGGTCGGGGACTGACTGTTACACACTGCCGGCAATACCGGGGCAAGGGGCAATTGTAAACTGTGAGAGTTTTAACTATGGGCCATAACGATTCGCAGGCAACAAAAGAAGTGACGTAGGATGTTAACTGTCTATACTAATGGAAAGGGGGGAGCCACAACTGAGCTTAATTGGTCTTGTACCTGGTAGTGGGCATTTTGTAACAGCTGCATTTAACAGGAGAGCCTGAACATTTACAAACCTATTGGCATTATGATTTGCGAATCATTCGATTTGACTGTGAACTTGACAATTTTGCACTGTATAAATGTCCCTCAAATTACTGAACAAGCGGTATTTGTAAAGTTTGAATTATTATAAAGAACAGCAGAAGGCAAATAACTCTCACCGTTCAATCCACTCAGAAGTTGAATTCAGCATTATTGGACGACTAACCTGGCTTGTCACGGGTGGGACGGATTACCGATCCCGGTACAGTTTGGTTAACCTAATGTGATGATGCGGACGCCGAACTAGCATGCCTGTGCGTTTTCCTGAACGGAATCACCTGATGATGCAGCAATCCCAAACTGTTAATGCGGCCGAACTACCGCTCGCGTCAAGGATAGGTCAAATTTGCAGAATAGTAGACGTTGAAGCAGCCAGTGTGTTTTCTTCACCACAACTTGGAGCAGAGAAGATGCCATGAGCCGAGGCTTAATTTTTGATTAACAGAAACACGGCCGCCATTAACTTTGGTTCCCCGTCGACATTGGCCGAAGAAGAAACAGAATCCCAAATAAAGCTTCCATAGCGCTTACCAGTAGTAACCAGTCACTTCCTGTATAGCAGCGCCGGGATCTCGATGACCAAAAGGTAATAATTGAAACTAATTTTGCTGCCGAGGCTTTTCTTGGTACCCCTTTCCTATCCATGGCCGTCCGTAGCAACAAGCACCTTACGGATAAAAATATTTCCTTGGTTCAACAGCGCAGCAGATTGTAAACAAATATCAACGATGCCCCAATTCGCCGGATTGAAATGTTCGGTTAGTGTTTACTGGAAATTGCCGATCAACAGAGGTATACAGAAGAATAGAATAATATTGTAAAAGAATCACAGTAGAGATTTTCGCAAACAAAACAATTTTTGTCAAAAAAAACCGAAACCATGTCCTACTCCTACGCAGATCTGGTGCTATGTGAAGATGGGATGGCAACAAAAAGGCCAAAGCCGGTGGGGAAAAAGCCGACTGGCCCATTGGTCAACGGAGAAGCAAGCCAACGGATATGAATGGACGATCTACAGGGCTTTATGACAAAGTAGCAAAACAATGATAATGACCAATGGGCCATAAACAGCCATTGCTTGGGTGGACAAACCGTTTTCCTCCGAAATAAATCTTCGGAAACAGTTATTCTCACTTTCATCTACTCTTATAACGATATTCGGAAACCGCCTTCCGCCATTCTGCTTTGCCATGACATTTCATTTGGCGCTAATGAAATTCCAGCTGCTCAAGGGTGGAATCCATTATTTCGATCCACGGTAAAAGAAAAACAAAACAAAAAAAAACTTGAATTTAGCGGTGGGGTGTGTACTGGGTCCGCAGAGCGAGAGAAAGTGCGGGCCGGGGAACCTTGGAGTTACGGGCCCCCTTTTACCAATTCGTTTTCCAGAACCCAAACACAGAGGGTGAGGGGTGTGAAGTTAACAGTGGATGCGAAGTGCCATCGCGGGCCCGCTTGGGGGGTGTGGGAGCTTCATGTAGGCCTATTATAATGTTGATGCAAAGGGTTGTTTTTGATTGAAAATTCATATGTAGAGTGTTTTTATG
>JAMKCH010010181.1:0-27392 GCA_023653785.1 Ophioderma brevispina | reverse complement strand
GCACCGTGCATATGGTACACCATTGACCCAAATCAAATGTGGGTTTTGCCCTTGGTTGCTGGTTCTAAAAATTCCAGACCTCCACAAGGTAAGACAAATTACTGGGGAGAAAAAAAGTGAACCACTTTGCATGTATTCATCCGCATGATAAATAGTCCAACATGTGTAATAATACTTTGGTGGCAATTCACATGAAGGGTGTTCAGCTATCTGCTTTTCATCAATTGTCAAACAGGAAGTGGTCTTTGGTATGTAGTATGTGGGGTAAGTCACAACTTTATACAAAATTTACTAAATATTCATCAATGTACCTCGACCAATATACAACCGTTTTCAACCATTGGCACTTCAAATTAGGCTAATTTCATCCCACTTATAATACTAAACAATCTTTTAAGATTTTTAACCATAAAATATTGTTAAACAACACATTTTTACATTCAGTAATATGTGACAAGCCACAAGGTTACATATTCTGCAGCATTGTTTTTTACCTTGCCCAAGAGATAGAACAGTGCATGGCATATAATCATATTAACCTTGACTTCAGATAGCAGTATAAGGCCACCTATGATTGGTTGCATGTCAGTTGAATTTAGGCTGGATCAACAGGTTCAACAGTTTAAGCTTATCACTATTATTAGTGTTATTTTGAACCATTGTGTGAACATTGCATTGCTGTGAATGAGATACTAGCAAACCACATCCACTCTCTTTAGCTGCAACTGGGAATGTGTGTACAGTACACATGGTACAAGGCACAGGGGACTTATACACTGTGGAAGATATTGGTGGCAATACAGTAACAGACTACCCTTCGGGCAGAAAAAATGCTCTGATATGGACCAAGGTGGCGCGCCCCTAGGAAGTACATAATTCTCCTGAAATAAATTTTCTTAAATTATAAAAATCATCTCTAGGTGTGTTCTCAAGTCTAGTATGTACATTCCCCCTGAATATCAGTGACCAATTGGATGTACTCCATGATTCATTGACTCCAGCAAATAATGGCGATATTGATAAATGTCTCCACATGCATGTGTCTCTTAAAACAGATATCGCAAGGGGCAACCTTGTTCAAAATGGAATGTATTCTCTGACAATTTATACATATAAAATAAGAACATCTCTGCACCATATATTATTGCGTCCATGACACACATTAAACATTGGTTTTGGCCATGCTTGACTATCTATCGTACGGGGGCGCTATTACAGCTATGTGAACATCTGTAAGGGGTTTATAGAACATTTCCATCAGCGAATATTTGGTCACCTTTATTCCCGGTGTGGCGGGAGATATGGTCCTCCGGGCTCACAGTCCGGGAACAATGGTGAACAATAGGGCAATCGATTCAGTTGACTCTTCACACAACATTAGTTTCATGCTTTATTCCGTTGTCGTCTATGAAGCCCGGACTATGATACCTGCCGGACTATGATTACTTTCACACCGCTCATCATCTTATAATTACTAATTATTATTAGGATGATTTTCTGTGTTCGTGTTTGATTCAATTCGGTCTATTCTGAAAGTAGTCAACAATAATGCCATGTCTACTTTTGAAAAATGAGTTATTGGCGGTTCAGAACTTGTTCACGATCAAGATTATTTTGGACAAGATTTGATCTCTCCCAATTGGGTCACGTAAGGGGTCAAATGAGAAGTCCAACTTGAAAAATATTAGGAATCTATTGGCTGTAAAATGAATGTCAAATTACTCGTTTGGATACAAGAATCTAAGAACGTATACTTTTCGTTTCGGCGATATAGGTTAAAAGTCTTAAGTCAAACGAGGTCAAATTGTAAACAACGTTGGCAATACACAAATGATATGTCATGCTCCTTCTCTTTCCATGTACATTCCAAAAATATATATTTTCCAATTTTGACTTTCAGTTTTTACCAATAGGAGCTATATTGTTTCAATAGACGCCGAAGTCCAAAATCAAAAAGTCGATCGTCAATGGTATCGATGAAAATCACGCGTTCAATGCATTATGTGATAGCTGTAAACTATATTCACAATCTTTACGGTAATTTCAACGTCATAGCTATCTTCCTTGGCCTAATTCTATAACTTCAGAATGCTTATTTCTCAAAATGCCAAATATAAACTTATTTCTTGCTCTACATCTTCATATGTTATCTACTAGTATAAGGATCTGATTTGTTTTATAAGAAAAAAACCCCAATAATTTCGAGGAGGTGCATGAGAACAAATTAAAATCCTCTTGACTGGCCAAAAACGCTACCATACCCCTAACGTCCCTTAACTGCATTTAAATGCACTTTTGAAAAAAAAAAACATGGAGGGGACCCTTGCTTTGTTTTAGGGGGGAAATTGCATGGGATTGCATCATATTGATCCAACGTTTGTTGATCCAGCAATACTGGTTGCTGAGTTAGACTACTCGCTACTAGGGATCACCCCAATGTAGGAGCTGTAATAGCTCATTTGGTAGCACTGGTCTCCCGCTGGTCGCTCAATCCATAGGTCCCGTTTCGAATCCCACTTCAGCTATTCTTTACTCATATTTAAGTGCCTAATTTTTTATAATTACTCTCATCACGTGCAATCAAATTTTGATTCAATAAATGTACAAACGCCGTTTTCCCATCTTTCGTTCTTGAGTACAAAATATTGCCGATTCCGATTGGTGTCATCACCAAACCAAAGACAGCGAAAACTTAGTTTGTTGTTTTCCACAATGGTGAAAATAAAAAAAAATACTACTTAATAAATAGTGGTGCTTATTTTCTTGGCATCATCGGCTTCAAAGCATCCATATAATTCATCATGTTCATTGCTCCAATGTGAAAAACAAAATTCGGAATAGCGAACCTCTTTTGAAATCGTAATAACGAACATGGTATTTGGTTTCGGCATAGCGAACCCTTTTTAAGGTTCGGAATAGCGAACCCTTTTTAAGATTCGGAATATCGAACCTCGGAATAACGAACCTTCGGAATGTCGAGATTAACTCGTTAGTCCGAAACCAAATACTGTGTTCTCTCCGAATTTCAAAAGAGGTTCGCTATTTCGATTTTTTTTCACATTGGAGCAATGAACATGATGAATTATATGGATACTATGAAGCTGACGATGCCATGAAAATAACTACCACTATTTATTATGAGGTAATTTGATTATTTTCACATTTTATAAAAAAAAATAAACAACAATTAACCCTAAACCCTAATCCTAACCCTAACCCTACACTCTAACCCTAACACTAACCCTCTGGTTACAATCATTGGAATTCAGCTGATCTTTTCATAATTGTCTGCTTCAAATCAATTGTTTCATTAAAAAATAGCGAACCTCTTCTGAAATTTGGAATAGAGAACACGGTATCTGGTTTCGGAATAGAGAACCCTTTTTTGAAATTCCGAATATTGAACCTTATTTCATAATTATTCGGAAAAGCGGACTCTTTTACAAATTCGAAATAGCTAACCCTTTCCAGTTTTCGGAGTAGGGAACCCTTTTCAATATTCGGAAAAACGCGTGTTCGGAGAAACGAATTTTACAAATATCGAACCTTCGGAACATTGAACCTTCGGAATATCGAGAAGACCCTCGAGCGCCTATACTTAACTTTTGACATTGGTAACGACAACAGGGCACGCGTCAAATATTGATGGCGAAGAGCGAAAGGCACTATCGGTGAATTTTGCTAAATCATAAAATCGAAAAAAACCATCAAAATCATATGTTTGCATGTCTGCTAACACTGTTATAGAGATCCTCATAACAAACGCAACCGAATGACAAAATCGAATATTTTAGTCATTGCTGTCCGTACGGACACTAACACGTAATTGAATGGAAAGTCATATCTTTTGGCACTACTATTTTCAGTTGCAAAAAAAACTTACGAGATTTATACAAATAAATCCTTAACTTTTAAGCTTTTCCTGCAAATTTCAAATATTTTGAGTCTTTTGGGGTAAATCACTGATAGTGTCGTTAAAAGTGGGCGTCTCTCTGTAAAAATTGTTAATTTGGGGAGTTTTCAATTGTTTTTCCTCTAAAATCAAGGGTTTGATAGAAAATTTTAAAATCAAAATTGCCCCTTTTTATCAAAATTTCAGTAATTTGCATATTTGAAACGAATTTGTCACAATTTTGGTGAGAGCAGAGACAATTGTGGTCTTTTCCATGATAAATGGGTGGGGAGGACCCACCCCGGGGACCCACCCATGATACATGGGTGGGTCCTCCCCTCGTCTTTAATCCCTAAACATCTTTTGTGTACTCTTGAGGTTTAATCTGTTCACATTTGAGATGAAATGTAGCCCTTGAACTGAAGGATCATTATTCTAATCTGACAATTCCTAAGCACAATCCGAATCATATACTCTAAAATCCTGACTCTTTATTTCTAAACCTTAATTCTAGGCACGGTCCTCACCATGGCCTTACATTGCAAGCTATCAACCATCTTTAAATGATCACAATCGATTAGAAACACTTGTAATTTTCGGTACCGAGATGATATGAGTCTACATGTCAAGTTAAACTCATCACGTTCACGAAATGGTCAACGTACGCTAAATAGGCCAATCTGTTTTGTGGGTGTTGCTTGTCAAATAGCTTTATTGTTCAAAAGGTTATCTTTAAAATAGAAATAATAGGGGCGTGAATTAAGAGGTCAAATCATAACTCTTGGGAACGCACCCATTACAAAATTGAAATTTACTCAGGAAACTGTGGATATGAAACACCAAACAATTTGACCCCAAGTGTTTATACTTACTAAATGAACACAAAATGTGAAAGCGCGCAATGACATGCATGCTTGAAAGAGGGATTTCAATATAAAATATTATAAAAAGCGTGATGCAATGGGATAGACACACAAACAGTGAAGTCCCTAGCCACGGCTTATCCGTGGACTTCATTCCTAATAACATTTACTGCGTGCAAGGGACCCTGACGTCTCATATTCCCTGGGAGGTTTACCGCTTTAAATCTGACCTCAGTTTATCAATGAGCACTTGTGCAGTGCAACTTCAGCTCCATCCCCTAGATGCTGCCAATAAATGCAATCCAAGTGTGCACGGGCGCCGGATGGGAGAATCTTCAAAAACGTGGACTAGTGCATCCGGGAGATGTTCTCGACAATTTGAAGGGGTGACCCAAGAGACGCGAGGATTGTGCCAGAGCAAAGATAAACGGGAGATAACGGCACACGCTTGTTGCGGGCGGGGAAAAAAGTGCGATTGACTGAGCCATGCGGGGCCATGGGCCGAACTCGCGACCACGTCCCGAGTGTCATTTGTGCACGCGATGATGGGTCTTTGAGTGACTGAAGCTACGCATTGCACTTCCTAAATCCACAAATCTAGTGTGATGAGACCGAAACGTGAAACCCTATATTTACAAGTTTTCGAGCCAAACTACCTCCCCAACAGTCTTAGCCTTGCCGCCATCATGTATTACAGACAATCGGATCCGCACCCGATGTTCTTTTATGTCAAGACGCGGATTAATCGGTCGGACAAGACGTGATTCGTGCTGGGGTTGACAATGAAACCGTACACTTGCCCGTGTCCGCGGCAAAATTAACAAATCAAGTGCAGAGTCACAGTCAGTTTCGTGATCGATAGTAACAATCATCCTCAACATGACCGCCATGCCCCCACCTCCTCTAACTCTCTACAGGCGGTATAGAAATCAACTAGAGGCGAAAAAAGTTTGTAAAAGATTATTACAAAAACGTCATAATGATACATTTTAGAACTAAAAATCAGCCCGGAATAGGGAAACAATTAGTCTAAATATACCGAGTCTTGTGTGTCAGTGTTTCTCAAGAAGGCTCGTGTCAATTGAGGAGTTGTCTCAAAAACACTTGACTTGTGTGTAACATCTATGCAGTCCTTTCCGCATTCAACGCGTTAAAGAAAGAAACAAGTGTTTTTTTCATAGCCAGTTCGTAGCTCAATTTTGTGAAAGCAACCTACTCGACGTTGGAAACCAAGACTTGCTTGCATATTATCGGCATTATACAATAAAGCATCATCAACGAGCAACCAGACCGGGTTCTTGTTGACGAGCAAGGCGCCGACTAGGAAAGTGTAATTAATCTCTACTCTAAACCGCGTGTATATTTGATGATCATTTTTGATTAATATAATCCCCCGCCAGGAAAGGGAATTGTCATTTTGTGCGATATAAAATGGCACAGAATGGCGTAAGTATCCTGTCCTCCTAAAAAATTTTCCAATTCATTTCGGAACCAGATTAGATTGTGCAAAATCAACAAGGTTATAGGATACACGGATTCAGATGTTTACATGCTTTTGATCGTGCGTCGATCACGTTCGCAGATAGACACTCTCAATTACTCGCTGCAATGAAGAAAGAGCGCGGCGAAAGTTCATCTGTGATATGTATTTTGTATCTTTCATACAGGACGATTTTGTCTTATAGTGTAATTTTGCATGCAGTATAGGGCTTACCATCTATTCTGATTACATTACGTCTGAGCACGCGCAACTCAAAATAAAAAAATAAATATAAAAAATATAACCTTTCCATACAAATCTACACAGACTGAATACATTGCTTCAACTTTCATGGCAGTTTACTCAAGAAAGCATTCCAACCACTATTTTATTTGTTAGGAATTAAATTGTACGTTAGTTATCTATGAACAAAGGCACCTCACTCGCTAAGCTACATCCAATCAGAATTATTTTTAAAAGATATTTACTAAAGTAACCGGCAAAATAACTCAAAGGCTAAAAAAGGTCATTGTGCGACAATATGAATGTCATTTGTGTCCGTATATTTTGAAAACGCTAACTTAATGACTATAATGTATATCACGAATTTTCGCATGCAAAACAATAGTTACTATAAAAATCCTTGATATGCAAACTGCCAACAAATTTGAAACAAAAGTTGAAATTACGATCGTCTGAAGAAGGCCTCTTATAGCTATTTGTTAGACAACGACTTAAGATGCTATCCACTGAAGATAGTACATATATATCCAAACACTAAGCTATAAAGAAAGAGTACTTGCATATTCATAGTTTCTGCCGAAGATATTGCATACTTGTAGGTTTCTATTGCAGACAGCATTCCATCAAAGCAATCTATTGGCTATGGTAATTGTCACACATTGACATAGCTTGCCAAATAGTTTTATATCTATAGCTATACTGGAAGACCACATTGTATGATGGATATCTTTCGAAGATAGCACTTGCATGTCTGTATCGGAACAAGCACTTCATCAAAAGGTCTATACTGAAGATAGTTCTTGTCTATCCATATTTATCTATATGGAAGATAACACCAATGTTATAATGAAAACAACACCTGTTTATCCATGGCTTTCTACCAAATAAAGCGGCTTACAAAGTGTCTCACAAGATATCACCTGCGCATCTATACTCTCTAAATGTAAAAGAGTGAAAATTTCACTCCCCATACGAGTGAAACTCTTGTAAACCACTCCAAAATGAGTGGTTTGTACTTAAAAAGAGTGTTTTTGAGTGAAATTCACTCCAAAAAGAGTGGATTTCCACTCGTTTTCATGTTGTTCTTCGTTTAACTCCTCAAAAGGTGTTGTCCTTCGTTTAACTTCTCAAACGAGTGGAAATCCACTCTTTTTGGAGTGATTTTTACTCTTTGTGAGTGCAAATTTGCTCTTTTAAAGTACAAACCACTCATTCTGGAGTGGTTTACAAGAGTTTCACTCTTTTGGGGAGTGAAATTTTCACTCGTTTACATTTAGAGAGTATATTTATCTAATGAAGATCAACAACTACACTGAAGATGCATTTTGCATATCCGCAGATACATTCGAAAGTATAGAACTTGCTTTTCAATTACCCCTGCTAATGATAGCACTTCAACGTCAATTCTTATATTTCCGACAATCTATAACTATCTGGAGGTAAACTTTATACATGTAGCTGTCTACAGAAAATAGTACTCAACTTTACATAGCTAAGATATCAAATTTTACATCTCTAGCTATCATCTATTTATGATTGTACTTATATATTTAAAGCTATCTACATAAGACACCAAATCAACACGTAGCTATTTACTGAAGATAGCACTTCAACATGTTATTGCAATCGCCATGCTTAAATGTCTACGGCTATCTATAGCATTTCAAAATCTGCATATTTCCTCCAAAATATACTTCAACTATACTTGGCAATAGTGCTGCAACAACCAAGGCTCTCTACTGATGGTAGCAATATAAATAACATCTATGAAAATAACGATTAAAAATAATCACAGCAACAATTCAATGCCCACTGCATACTGAATGTAACTTTTTACTGACAATAGTGGCTTTCTACTGAAGAAAATACATACAGTTATCTACTAAAGTTTGGGAATTTATTTCTTCACACATCTTTCACGGCGCTCTCTGAGTGTGATCCGACAATATCAAGATATCATAGATCATTGATCCCTGCAAGTGCAATCGGTTTGTAAGTTAACAAGTTGGGTTTTATCGATGTTAATTCGGCATTATCTCTATTCAGAAATGACTAAAATAGGTTGTCTCATAAAGTAAACTTAAAGAGGGATATGAAGTTTTCTTCTTGAAAGATTGGCCTTCATCCCAAAACCCCATCTGTAAAGTTTCGCGCCGATATTTCAATCCGTTTTCATGTGAGAGCTAAAAACGTGATTTTGTGAGCCCCATAGAGTACTGTGTAAAATTAATATTGGTCGACCAAAATGGGGTACATTTTCACTCATAACTTCCAAACCAAACATCCTTTGGCCCTAAGATTTCACAGGGTAAATGAGAAAAATAGTAGCTTTCTTCTGACACCAAAATATTCACCACTTCCGGTAAAATCTGGGGCTTCTGGGGACGAGGCTATTAGCGATCGGGCCATGGACCTTTAAATATGATTAAGTCGACTTGCCATTGCACCTACGCTCGACTTGCCAAAATAATTTATTCAGTTAACCATTGTAATGATGTCTACAATCATGGAAAAAGATGGTGCACTGTCCGATTTAGGGAAAAGGTGACCTCTTCTCTGGTAAGGCAATGTTGATCCGGGTCATGTTGTCAGCAACCTCGCAAGAGGACCGTTCGCGAAGCTCATCATACGTAACCCAGCCTGAATCCTAACTTAATGTATTGCCTTCATTCATATACAAATACAATAGACCTTTATACTAGTTGCACAGTGCTTTAGAAAAAATGCTCCACTCAGGCATAGCATATAGGCACATAGATTTATGACTGAGTTTCACGAACGGACCCCAGGTCCCACAACATTGATAGATGGGTTTGTGGAAGGAGGTAAAGGTTAAGACATCTACTTTCTATTGAACAATGACTTGTCCAGGTTTGATATCAGTTGTTAGTAAAAGTAAAGTCTCGTGCCGAGCAAGCTCGTACGCGGAGTGCCCATCTCTCTTTTCTTAATTGGGCCAGACTCCTCCGTATTATGTTTGCTGTGGGGGGTTCGCCACTCCTCCCGCACAGCGAATCTGTTACTTTCCCAGCATTGAATAATGTTGGTACCCATTTATACACCTGGGTGGAGAGGAGTAATTAAGGTAAAGTGCCTTACTCAAGGGCACAACACGTTGGCCGCAGTGGGACTCGAACCCACGACCTTTGGATTGCGGGACGAGCGCTCAATCCACTGGACCACACGTGCCCTCTGTTGTTAGGATGGGGATGATTCCAATCAATTGCACCAAGTGTTCCAGTTATTGTTTTCATGGTTGTAGATACCAGTAGCTCAACATATCGCATTGCACTTGAAAGAGTTCTATTGATTTTGAACACGATATGATTGAGGTTATATCAATTTAGATTTCTTCATTTTTTATCAATGATACGACTTTTTATAATTACCTTGTCAAAATACCAAATATAGTGAAGTGTCACTAACAAAAAATCTTTCAAACGGAAACAACAAATTTATATACCGGTATTCGATGATATAAGCTGAAAATGGAAATCTTCGAACTGCATACCAGTATTTTGAGTGCAGAGATTGGTACGAGGCTGAATATCTACAGTGGTGCCTTCTAGAATACAATTTCACTTTACATTGACAAAATATTCCAACATTATACTGATAAGATCCATACTTACTAACGACTTGGATGTCTAGAATGTACATGGTCTGCAAATTTTGCTAATAAACTACATTTTGCAGATTTTCCAAATTTCTTTATACATGTACATACGGTGTTAATCCAGTTGCACCTGTTACTTAGTGTTAGAGCAATATCTTTAAAATGTCTATAGAAAACAACAAAGGACAAGAATGGAGTGCTTGGAATAAGCTTGATATCATATGCAAGTCTGACGTCAACGGAGCAACTAAGATGGCCTTCGAATTCTTCAGGGTCTGTGTGGAAAGCATACTGTGCGGTGTAGAACCCACGGATTATGAAGAAGAACAAAGAAGGAACTCCAAGACCGGTTAAATAGCACCATACCATGCTACTCCATGCGAGTTCAAAACATGTCTCCTATAAGAACCGCCTCCAAACATCAGATCGATGGTGACATACTCCTATCGTTATATTCGTGGCACAGAGAAGAAGGGCTTTTTCAAGCCAGTACCAATATACCAGACCTCCTTCTTCTGTGTAGACTTCCATGTCAAAGTATAGAGGTAAAAGACCACCTCCCGATATCTAGGCAGATACCCACTTCACCTTCACTTAATGTGAATGAAGTTGGACGCATGCGGGATAAGACGTTTGTAAAGCAGTGTGTGTCACGAATCTCCACGGAAGTCGCAAGATTGATGATGAGTTTAGTTTATGATTTTAAAAAATCCACTCAAAGTATTGGCGGAGCACACGAATGATGATAGGTATAAAGCAGTCTATGAAAGAGTAAGGTATACCGACTGTCCCCCAAAAAATATACTCAAAGATTATCATTTTTGGCCAAATTGTCGTTCATCTCAACTGGAAATTTACTGATTCTTTTAGGAGTGTTCCAGCTTTTATGAGATTTTTAGTTGTGTAATTTGGGGGTCTGGTTCAGGAGTCTATAAGGTGAAAACAAAAAAACGCTAGTTACAATCAACTGAGACAGTTGAAAAACCTGTTTCGGGGGGCCAGTTCCGGCTATCCTTATATCAACAAAGTTTGCCATTGAAAATCACCTTCAAGACTTCTTTAATTGAAAATTTAAAATAAACAATAAAAAACTACAAAAAACAATAAATAATATAATTTATAATTTTATTATGTCGCAATTGCTATAAATACATGTAGCATGTGTAAAATTCAATTCCAAACAGTCTTGTTTTCTCTCAACTTTACCTCCAGTTTCAGCACAGAGTAGAAACCATAAAACAACCCGTGTTGAAAGGAAACTGGGACCCGTGAACACAACATCCTTTTTTTCTTCTATTACTCTTGTTGAACACTGCTTTCTTTCTCATCAAAATTCCTCCCTGCATCTTGTATGCAGTGGGGAATAAGGGAAGGGTAAATTGTCCCTCCACAGTAGAGCGTTGTCCACACATTTGTCCCCTCAACCAGACTTGTAGGCCTGTTACATTAGTTTTGTCAGATCAGCACAGTCAAATCCCAATTTTCCATGATTTTCATGCTTATTGTCCCCCCTGAGAGTGAGTTCCCTCATTTCCCCACCACAGAGTACTTCTGGTGCTTTCACTGAAAAATAATATATTATTAGATCAATGCAGATAATACCGTCATTCACTCTGATCTGTGCAATATTCTGTTCTTTTAGAAAAGGGTTTAATCCCACAATGAGGCTACCCGCCTTATACCCTTTAGTTTCTGAACCGTCGGTGAACTGCCCAGATGGTATTTTATCCTTTGTTTTCACTGACACAATATCTCCATCTAATCTCCGCTTAGGTTCCATCAAAATGGATGGAATAAAAGCGAGGATTTATGTTAGGAGTTGTCTAACAAATAAAGTCCAAAATATCCTGGCAAAAATGCCACACTTTTATATTTTTTAATAATTTTTAAGTGTATTGTATAGTGTTTAAATTGGGATACTAATTTATCCCTTAATTTCACACATGTAAATATCACAGAGTTCTCTATAGATAGAGAGGTAAACGGTTACGTAATCTTTAGAAATTCCTCGTCTCGCATGTTTTGCCGACACACAAAGAAAACATAGAGTACCAACAATAGAAGCAGTGGCTGCCTCCACTTCTTCACATACTGTGGGTGCCGCTTTGCATATGATACACTAATCGGTAGTGATACAAATTGATGTTGTGTTAGAGGTGGCCAGGTATAATATAATAGTGCACCTGGATTATTTTCTCAAATACTCTTTTTTCCTCATAATACAATGCGCACTTAGTGAAAAGATGTATTCATTGATGCGTTTTTTAACATCAAGACGACTGACGTGGTCATTCATTCAACATTCGTTTGTGTGCCATGGGTATGGACAAAATTTTAACCACCCAATAGCACCCAACATCCCACCAACTGATATTTTGGCGGATGTTTGTATCGAATTGGCCATTCTGTGTGTCTAAAGCACCCAAACTAATAATATTCCGTGCAATATTCAAAATGTCAGCGCCCAGCCACACGGACGACTGGTTTTGAATGGGCTTCACCCCCTTGGTAAATATCTACATTGTTTTCTTGTGGAAGTGATTGCATTATGAGTTCATTTCAGTATGTTGGAATATTTTTTCCTATGCTACAACTCACTATTTAAAGTTAGTTTTTATGGTCCTTAATCCCTGCTTATTGATGATTAGCACTACAGACGGTCTGGCATTACAATTGCACGGTATAGCCAGAAAGATCAACTGTCACCACATTAATTCAAATTTCATTCAAGCCATTTTGGTATTTACTGTTTTGGTATGTGCCTTTGTATTCAATTGAATAATGGAGCGCAGTCAATTGAACACAACAACAACACTAAAACGGTTAGATACCAAAACGATCTGTTCGATCTGTTACACCGTACACTAGCTTAGATTAGGATTTAGGAGGAGGAGGCATTAGTTCTTTATAACGACACACCAACACTATTGGATGTTTCCATAAGGTGACACCCTTATTTCTGACACCGTGTGGTTTATTCCGTTAAGGTTTCCGAACTCATAAGGGTGTCAGAAAGAAGGGTGTCACCTTAATATGGAAACACCCAACACTATTGTATCATATAGTGTCATGAAGTTACTTTATTTCAAATCACACTACATCGATCTACGCTATTACACCATATACACGGTGTGGAAGGAGGAGCAGGAGGAAAGCGGGCAACCCGGAGAAAACCTGCGAGGTCGACTATGGACTGGAAACCAAACGCACATGAAATCTCAGGCTCGAACCTGGAACCACAGTAATGCGAGGCACCGGAAGACCCACTGCGCCAGCCCGACCCCTCGGTGTTTAGGTAAGAGTTTAGGATAATAATGATTAGGGCTATACAGCTTAGTTTACAGTTGAATTTAGGGTTAGGGTTAAGGTTGGTGGTATCGGATGAAATGTGCATGGACTAAATTGCAATAAACAACAAATATCATTTCAAACCATAACTTAAAAACTGCATTACTGATTAAAAGCATCCTGTAAATATAAAAGCTTTAAGGAGTTTCGATAGGTTATAGTTTTTAAGTAGGCCTACATCTTGATTGGCCATTTTAAGAATACTAAAAATACATTCCTACATGAGACCAGGACTTCAATGATTCTAATCACGTGGATTTGTGTGAACCCTTTCGTGAAATCAAGAATTACTTTTTTCGATCTTTTCATTCTCTGATTAATTTAAAGACACCCAGCAACAACAACAACATCAACATCAACCTGAAGAATTAATTTTTCGATCTTTTTCATCTCTGATTAATTTAAAGACACCCAGGACCAACAACAAACACAACAACAACCGCTTTTTGAAAATTGATGATTCGAGTCTTGGTTTCTTAAATCTGCGATCAAAGATGCACCATCCCCTAGCAAAACCTTATGAAGGTAACTACTACTAGAATAATTTTTTGAAAAAGAAAAAGAGCAAACTGATAAAATTTTCCATTCTCTGATGTGTACCCTCAATTTAATGAAATTACGGGTCTTTTTTTCTCCGTTTTCGCTTCTTCATCTTATATTGTATTCTTTATGATTTATCCTCATGTATCCTTACAATCCATATCACCTGTCCCACATCGATACCGCATATAGCTACTCTACTTCATAGCTCTGTGCATGACATTTGTACAATTAATGAAGCCGTGAATATAACACCGAATTTGAAACGTATTGTCCAGAGAAACAACAAACATCATTTCAAACCATAACTTAAAAACTAGATTACTGATTAAAAGCATCCTGTAAATATAAAAGCTTTAAGGAGTTTCGATAGGTTATAGTGTTTAAGTAGGCCTTCATCTTTGATTGGCCATTTTAAGAATACTAAAAATACATTCCTACGTGAGACAGGACTTCAATGATTCTAATCACGTGGATTTGTGTGTACCCTTTCGTGAAATCATTAAATTTTAGGGGATTTTAAACTTGGATATATGGAAACTAATAATCAATTTTAAGAATGAGAAGGTAAAAGAAGGTAAACATAATGATTGTTAACTGGTATAATTCATGATACAAATCCAAATAGCAAAATCCAATTGTGAATTTTAGTACCAGCGCAAATCCGGCGTTTGGAAGGTTCCTATATACGCCATTTATTGAATTCAATCTTATACGCCATTTATTGAATTCAATCTAATGATTTCAACAAGAAAACAATGTCAACTAGCCATCGATTTATTGAAAGAATTAAATTTTCGATCTTTTCATTCATTCATTCATTCATTCATTCATTCATTCATTCATTCATTGTTGTTGTTGTTGTGTGTTAAAGACACAACAACAACAAAAACAAAACGCTAGTTTTTTTTTTTAAATCAGCGATCAACAAAAATAATTTTTGGAAAAAAAATGAGTAAAACTGACAAAATACTCCTATCTGATGTGTTCCCTTAATAAATGAGAATACTACATTAATGAAATTACGGGTCTTTTTTCCTCCGTTTCGCTTCTTCAGTCTTATATTGTATTCTTTATTATTTATCCTCCATGTATCCTTACAATTCCATATCACATGTCACATGCTACTCTACTCTACTCTACTTCATAGCTCTGTGCATGACATTTGTACAATTAATGAAGCCGCGAATACATGTATAACACCGATTTTGAAACGTATTGTCCAGAGAAACAAATTAAAAAGCTCATAAACTTGTGAATCAAATTGGTTGTTTGGTTTCTCTTTGTTGTCATTTAAATGTGTCACAACTGATGGCAAAAAAGAATCTCATTTACCAAGCCCCCGATCTAATAAAACTGAGGTTTTTTTGTTTTTCCTGCACTTCCAGTGTAAGCACACAGTGTATCACCGAAGAACGCAGTCACAAATGATATCGTTTAACTTCCCCATATTTTGACATCGCTTGACACTCGTCTCTTTTATTACATACGTGATGTTATTTCAGAAACACAGTACTTTTTTTGTCAAGTCCTTTTTGTGTGTGTGTAATAATTCTCTTACGCATCGTCTCAACAGACACTACGAGGATTCGATACACGGTGTCGTTAAATTACTCGCGTAATCATGTTTTCATAACTCGAACAAATACATTCATTCCACATATATCTCTCATGCATATAGGCTTTAAGAAACCGGAAATTAAAATTTGAAAACATCAATGTATCAGTGTTTTTCTTAGTCAAAACACTTGTCACGAGTCGTATTTCTTATACTTATTATTATAGAAGGCGTTGACTTTAGCGGCGGTAATATCGCGATAGATTTCGGACCCCTTCCTGCTGCTGTTATACTCTGCGATGCCGTGACTTTCGACTCGGGTCGGTCATCAATATGTTTCTAATACTCCGCGCGTACTGTCGCAAGCTTTAGGGTTTGTCTATCATATCTTGAATCACATCATTTTGGCGTCAAACATGATCCTCGCGATATTGTGTCCACATATCAGGCAAGGTACAATTGACAACATGTCAATTTTAGGTTGTAATATAAGCAACTAACACCCTCACCTATCCACGTAGTTTTTGGCCTGTCAGGATTATACGAGTTGCGAAGACGGCAAGAAGAAAGTGACTCGTATTAACACCTTCGGTGCCTGCTTGTAGCAAAAATCTTTTGAGTTTTAAGGTGATGGCTTTTCTTAAAATAACTATACATGTAACAGACGTGGAAATAGAATAAATTATTGGTCTTCTTTTGTGTGTACTTGTGTACTTTGTGACGGATTCTCAAATGTCTCTAAATTATTATGCCTTTTGCAGACTTTCGCTAACAAAAGATCTTCGATTAAAGGTTTGATGTTAGTTCGGAGGATGTAACCTCAATTAGGAGATAGAAACTATGGACAAATGGACATTGATGATCCGTGATCGCAAGAATTCTTGAATGAAGACTAGGCTTGTTTGTATTCATTCAAATGCATTTTTCACGCTGCAGTTAAATATTGCAATAACAACGCATGCTTTTCACATTGTTCACATGTAAAAAGAAAAAAAAAACAATTGGGCGGGAGGAAATAAAGGTAAACTCGGCAAATGTCTTGTCGCGCGTAAAGTGATAAAAGCCATATCGGTGGTTATAGCATCGGGAAAGTGAGCCAGGCCAAAACTTGATTGCGTTCGGGTAGTGGTGTCCAATATCTTTCACTTGTAATAGGAACACTGATGAAGTACTACAACCCGTGTAATAAACCGATGTTCGCGCGTACCGCGTTGCTAGTTTCATAAACTTGCAAGTCTATTAGCATTCAACCAGAATCGATTTTCTTTATTAGGATGCTTTCTTTCGAAATTATTTCTCTTTTGCTACCACCATCTTGGCAAAATATATTATTTAAAATTGGTTATCTGGATATTATTGAAGTCTTTCTTAGACATTTTACTCTTGAATGAATAACTGGTCGAATCAACCTCAGTATTATCCGCGAAGTAAGAAGCAATTCATGCACTCCATGGAAAAAAATCTTCAATAGTGTATTCATTGGTTTTCAGTGTTGAGAGAAGTTATATAATCTTGAATGAATTCCAGAAATTTATAACTCTGTATAGCATATCCTTTGCTGTGCTGTCGAATATTGACCCTAGAAATCAATTTTTAATACAGACACAACCTTTGAATATCAGAGTAATTGTGCCCTATTAAGGTTTAATGTAAAAAAAAGAAAAGAAATTGAAAATCATATTGAAAAGTTAAATTGTCTTCTCTTTATTAACATCTTGTCATGTATCCAACTATATCTGGGAAAGTAACACGGTTTAGATAGGTGAAATATTTCGTACGTGTGCACCATGCTTAAAACTGGCCGGTTTGTTAGTCTTTTTCCATACTCACCGTTTTATTTTAAGCCGAGACAATATATTGAGTGAGCTAAATGGTAAATAAATTTATATTATTTGTCGTTTTTGTCTTAGTACAGTAAATTATATCAATTTACAGATCCTTCGCTTCATATTCAATTGTGTATAGTGTACGTCATGTGCAAGATGTGAAAACTTTCTGTATAATGTACTATCTTCAGAAGAGAGCTGATAAAGAGAGAGAGAGAGAGAGGGGGGAGGGGGAGAGGGAGAGAGAGAGATATATATAAAACTCAAGAACAGAAGATGGGAAAACGGCGTTTGTACATTTACTGGATCATATTTGATGCACGCTGATTGAAGAACAATTATAAATAACATTAAACACATTTCTGGATATCTTTGAAAAACTTTCTATGAAACCTAGACACCTTAAAACATCAAAAAAAAAAAAAAAAAAAATACTGTAAGTTGAAACTTGCAAATCCCCCTCGCCTTTAAGTAGATGAAACTGAATGTTATGTGATGAAGCCTGAGTCTGCAGAGCCTGGGAACAGGGGTTGGTTAAAGAAATACAACCATTTGGTATTAAACAGTGGCGTAAAATTCTTTGTTGACATGGGGGGGGGGCGGGGGGATGGGTTGACGAAAAGTTATGAATGAAACGGGTGTTTGCTGAAAAGATCCAATTTCTATCACACATGTGCGCGCAAAAGGCGCGCTAAAAATGCCATTAGAAGCGAAATCCTTAAATGTAATTGTAATTAGAACAAATTCGCGCGAAGCCCGCGGAAATTTACCATTTTTTTAAACTATTATGGAAAATATGGGTTATTTGGTTCAAAAAAAAAAACACAATGGACATGCACAACATGGGGGGGGGGGGTGATCCCATTGACCATCCCACCTCATCAAAATATTGGGGGGGGGGATATATCCCCCCACCCGGATTTACGCCTATGGGTATAAAATGTTGACTACACCCACTAGGTTTGAGATTTGACCTTGGATAACTCTATGACCTTAATATAACAAAAAAAATTCGGCAGTGAATGTTGGACCAAACCCACAAAGGTTTCACACCCCATCCTACCACATTTAAAGTTAATAACAGCACATTTGTTGGAAGAGCGACCCCGATTTTCAGGATATTTTGAGACTTGCACAGCTGCAATGGTAATTGGCTAGTAAACAATCCTGTGATGCGAGGGCTCACATTTCTATATGTCGCAAAATAAGGAATTTTGTAATTAGAATAATTAATATCGGAGATCTCCGATTAATTAATCACAGATTTCAAACGGATGCTGGAAAAACGTCCTCAATATGAAAAGGCCGGGAAATTGACGCATGTACGTTGTTCCTTCTGTTCAGGAAAGTCAAGTTAGAGGTAATTTTCGTGAGGTTGCACTATTTGACGGGACTATTTCACCATGGACGGACATAAATTTGGCGTTTCCAGCTCCGCCGTTAAATTACATCCCAATTTTAATTGCAAATCGCTTCTTTTATGACAAAATACGCATTCGTGAGCATTACCACTCTCAGCTATAGTTTACTAGACAATTACCAATAAAAAACTACTCCAAAAAAATCTCAAGTTTGTGAAAATTGGGGGCGCTCTTCAAAATGTGCTGTTATTGCTTTAACAAGATTATAGCAATTTAAACCTAGTTTAGACCCATTGGACCTTTGACCCAGGACCACATGACCCCACTTGCTCACAGGAAGGTTTTTGGGACCGTTTCAAAGAAGGATACAGCAATTAGCCTATAATTAACTAATTAACATACCTGATTTGCATATTGTATGCCCAAAATGTATTCAGGTCGAGAACTCTCTTTAATTCACCAAATTACAACATTTACGCTTATGGAACTCCTGATATTGGCAGATATTGCATTTGAAAAATTCCCCTTTAATTAGCTCATTTGCATACCTAATCTGCATATATCACATGCACCTACATTTCGCAAAAAAAAATGCATGCCATATGGCTTCCATGTAGTGAAGGAATTTTGCGTATTCAATGTACGTTTCAAAGATACATCACAACCACTCAACATAACCAAAATGGAACAGACACACACCGACGTACACACACACACAGATATACACACACACACAGAAGGAATACGCTGTCGCAATATCCCTCAGTGGGGTAACAAACAAAACAAAAACAAAACAAACGCGAAAAAACAAAACAGAGCTCCCCCCCCAAAAAAAAACAACAGCAAACAAACAAGAACAGCAGCAACAAAAACAACTTGCCAAGGCGTCTTTTCTTAAATGATATTCGGCAATATACACCCGAAAATCCCACGGTGTCATTTTAAACCCTACCAAAAAACTAATTATAAAATTAAAAAACTCAAAAACAAATATATTTAAAATGTTATTTATTTAAAATAACAACAAAAGGGTGTATTTAAGGCTCTGTGTTTTACATAGATAATGTTTAACTTCACTGTAAACATTAGGTAAGTTCTTGTAAAAATACCCTATGTTGGTCCAACTATGAAAAGTTCCAATCGTTGGATAGATATTGACCAATAATAAGCAAAAATAAATAACCAACGTCTGTTGAATTTTGGGTAAGTTGGTTAAATTTTCTCCAACATTTTAAATACTAGTAGTTGCAACAAGGTTGAATAAATAATTCGCTTACGCATCGGATCAACGGTGCGAGGATTCGATGCGAGGATTCGATACACGGCGTCGTTAAATTACTCGTGTAGTCATGTTTTCATAATCGAACAAAGTACATCTACATATATCTCTCTTGCAGGCTTTAAGAAATCGTAAAAAATGTGCAAACATCAATGTATTAGTGTATTTCTTAGTCAAACACATGTCACGAGTCGTATTTCTTATACTTTTATAGAAGGCGTTGACTTAAGCGGCAGTAATACCGCGATAAATAAAACAAGTGTTGAGTGGCTGGCTTAAACTATAAGCGCGGTCTTTAAAAAAACCTTCGTTTTTAAAACTGTAAAAAATAGTGCATTGAAAGTGAGAATAATGATGTTGATCTACTCTCTAAATGTAAACGAGTGAAAATTTCACTCCCCAAAAGAGTGAAGCTCTTGTAAACCACTCCAAAATGGGTGGAAATTTGTACTCAAAAAGAGTGAATTTCCACTCAAAAAGAGTAAAAATCACTCCAAAAGGAGTGGATTTCCACTCGTTTGAGGAGTTAAACGAAGGGCAACACTTTTGAGGAGTGAAACGAAGGACAACACGAAAACGAGTGGAAATCCACTCTTTTTGGAGTGATGTTCACTCTTTTTGAGTGGGAATTCGCTCTTTTTAAGTACAAACCATTCATTTTGGAGTGGTTTAAAAGAGTTTCACTCTTTTGAGGAGTAAAATTTTCACTCGATTACATTTAGAGAGTACGTAGAATCCCGAAAAAGAATCCTTTTGAACACTTTGGTTTATTTTTACACCGGGTTTTGGAATCAATGTTTTTGGTGTTATTTCTCAAACGAAACAGCTGTAATTCAATTTGCTGATGGCATTATACCAGTTGGTGAAGCATGGATTCTAAAAATCATCTTGTAAGAAATTTAAATTATGCAGTGAAAGCATCACACTGGACACTGTGATAGAAGTTTGACACCAATGGGGGTTATAGAATTCATGTTTCACCAACTAGACCTAATGCCATCTTGTTTAAATATTTAAACAACTCAGTTAAACAACACTATTGTTTAAGGGTGGAACTTGAATGAGCAACCATGGTTGTTTGAAGTTTTAACCAACTTTTTAAACAGCGTTTTTTGCAGGATGGGTGGATAGATGGATGGATGGATGGATGGATGGATGGATGGATGGATGGATGGATGGCTGGATGGATGGATGGATGGATGATGGATGGATGGATGGATAGATGGATGGATGGACGGACGGACGGACGGACGGACGGAGGATGGATGGATGGATGGATAGATGGATGGATGGATGGACGGACGGATAGTGAGATGAACCGATAGATAAAAAGATAGTTGTCAGCTAACACCACCACCCAGGTATAATATCAGCACCACGCTATATATTACACAAAGCAATTCAACAATTCTTCCATAAATCCATCTTTCGCCAACAATACCCAACCCCACTCGCACCCCTGTCTCCTCTCTCACTTTAAGATAGTTAAGTGATTTGTAATTTGATTTTCCAATCTTTCCTGAGGACAATATACAGCTAATGAAATAAACATAACTTAGGTACTTGGAAATTTATGTCAAAAAGGTGACTAGCTGAATTGCCTTCCATTCATTCCGTTTAAAAGGCTATTACCCTCTCTGCAGATACGCCACATTTACATGGTACATATTTTAGTAATTCACCATAATCGAGACGTAATTCAATTGGTTGAGTTCACAAGGCATTGTTGACACGCATATTCAAGACAAAATCTGGCCGTCCTGAATTTTTTGGGGTCTTATTTTGCATGAGTCCAGTATATTATAGGAAAACAAATCACCCATTACACAAACCCCGGTGGGAACGTTTCTTTTTTTCCCACTTCTTCTTATACTTGTGCTCAACAGCTTGGAAACCCTTCTCTCGGCCATCTTATATCGTCCGTTTTAATGGTCCATTTTAACATCAATTGTTTGACTAGCTCGTGTTAATTCAATCAAAGTGTTTTGATTGTGTCGTGTGGTCAGTCAGAATAAGTGTCCATTACGCAAAAACGCTTGGGAAACCCGCGACACCTGCGCATGTTAATGCTCTTCCGTCAAGGCAAGCGCTGGTTGACTTGTGGAGTCCATTTTTACCACAATATTGAAATGAAAATTCATTTTTAGAAGTTGATAATTATTACTTTGAACAATGGTCCAATGAGAAAATAATACTCCCTTTGACTTGGATATTTTAGGGTAGATTTAAAGAAGTGACACTTAACGTTAACAATTTCATTTCTCATAAATCCGCCATTTTACCTCGTCTGTTTTAAAATCGCGTGTGAATATTCTCGCCTGTGTTCATGCCGATCACATGGGACTTTTATGCCAACAATTGTAGTGTTAACCGAGTACAGCCCACGTGTTTTTAATGGACATGCTTCCCTGACGATGGTTTAACCAGTTGGATGTTCGTCCTGTTCTGAAAAGGTTATTTGGTTTATTAAAAATAAAAGATACTCCTATAAAATATAGTGCTACTATGTTAATACAAACCATCAAAGACATTTATGAGGTTCTCATGTGACTAGTCTTTATGTAACAATAATTTCTAAACCCAAATTTCTGGGACTGAAATTGAGACAAAGTATGCTCCTCCGATGTCATCATCTTTATGGGTTGGATTGACGATGAACTATTGAAGAATGATGAATGTAAACCTCTTGTTTGGTACCGATATATTGATAATATCGTTCTAATCTGGACTCATACCATCATTACCATGAGACAGTTGATGAATTCATCGTCATGGCTAATCACAACTCTATTAAATTCACCAGTAGTTTCTCTCCCACAGATGTGAACTTTCTCCATGTTAAATTCATGCTTAAAGAAACTAATACTTTATGTACAGATCTTTATACTAAATCTACTGATGATTCACACGTGTATTTGCATCCTTCTAACTGCCATCCCAGGCATTGTCAGTAATATTCCATAGCCAAGCCCTTCGTTATCGCAGAATTTGCTTGGATGACAGTGTTTTTCGTTAAAGATGTGACCTCACTCTGCATTTTAAACATAGAGATTAACGTTGAACTTAAGTTATGCAATGTGTTGCTAAAGCTGCTCAAGTTCCTAGAACACAGGGCTTGGGATATTCTACAGCTAATGAGAAGCACAGGGTTTCCCCTTGTTATCATGTTTCACCGAGGTTGCCTCCCATAAAGTCTATTCTTATGAAGCATTGGTCGATTATCCAGTCTCACAATAGACAAGATCTTCCCCCAGCCTCCCGCGGTCTCTTTTAAGCGCCCTCCTAACCTAAAAAAATGATTGGTGCGCGTTGAAGTTAATACGATGACCCTGTGCAACATACAGGTACCTTCCGATGGCGGATGCAAACCTTGTTGAAAACCCCAAAACCTATTATTATTACCAAATCTTTCACTAGCCATGTCACAGGCCTCAATGTGCCATTCGCCAGTCAACTGATTGTACCATTCTTTTGCAGTTTATCTCATTGAGTGTAAAAAGTGCGGTGTCCAATACGTACTAGTGAGACGAGGAATGATGTAAGCGAAAGACTACGCAACCATCGTTATACGATCAAGCATTAAACATACCCATGAGCCTGTTGCTAGTCATTTTTCTCTTACAAATCATTCGTTGTCTGACCTCAACCTTACTCTCAAAGCCTGGGGAAACAATCTAAATTTCGACGCCTACATCGGGAGAAATTCTGGATTAACACTTTTAAGGCAACAAGCCCCACTTTGTGTTTGGTTTGCTACTGTCATTGAAAAATATTTGGTGACAGCCCGAAAGCTTTGGTGGGTTTTTTAGTTCTTTAACGTTCTAATTATTTATTTATATTGGAATTTTGCATCTCTCACGAGATCCAGCGAAATTCAAATACGACATAAAAAATATAACAGATCCTAATACATTTTTTCTTTAAGATATACATTCTCTTCGCAATGAATTACTTGGTGATACATTCTTGAAATACTTATACTATGTCTTTGACAAAGTAAAAATTCTTGGTTATGACCTGAGCCTAGGCAATGTAATTTGTTGTTTAATCTAAGAACGACATAGAACCACGTTCAAACACACGCACTTCTGCCTGGCAATCGGCGAAGACATCTTCTTGGTACTGTAAGTCATCCTACTGACACTTCAATCGTCATCGTCACCGCAGAAATCAAATAAATTAGGTCGCCAAATATTAGTTACAATTCAATAGTTTATATATAGAAAAGGGTCAATTTGATATGTGGAAAAAAATAATAAAATGGCAATAATTTATCAGTCAAGCGATTGTTCCATAGATTACAAAGATCGGAAGTTCCGTTTTTCCTGCAATTTTCTGTCGTACGGGGTGTGTTGCGTTTTGTCATCAGGCATATTCATATACATTTGTCCATCATTAAAATTTAATATTATCAGGGATTGATTAGTTGGAAATATGGATTAATTTTCTATAGGAAAGCAAAACATGTCTGCTGTGGTGGGGATGTGTGTGCGTGTGTGTGGTGTGGGTGGTTTGTGTGTGTGTGTGTGTTGTCTGTCTGTGTAATCTATGGCTATACACCATCTAGTCATAACTACAGTGTGAGTAAAAATAACTTTGTTTAGGGTACCATATTCGAAAAAGAAAATAGACGACTTTTGGAATAAAGTTTCATTGAATATCTGATCATAGTTTCATGGCCTTGTGAGATGCATGACTGCACAGTGGACCGTGGAACATTAGCAGAACAGGTGTAACTTCGTCAATTCAGTATGGCTAGACAAGCTAGGATTTGAACCAGTTGTTGTCAAGAATGTCAGAGCCATAAGACCAACAATGTAACACATGACTTACAGTGGCCATCAGTAATGATACGGAGGCACGAGGCATGAACTTCTAGAAAGAGACCATGCATGACGCACAAAGTTTTGTGAGCAACTGCTTGGAAGACCCGAAGTTCTTTGCCTAAAGTCTCAACTAAATGGCTCAGAGCTCAGCTATGTGTTGATCACGGTTGGGGCCTGTGCGGACTACTATAGCAAATTTGTAACCTCGTGGTTTGTAACGAAATATCATTGTTTGTAATTTTGATGGTGGGATTTATTTTTGCCCAATTTTAAATTTTTCCCAAGTGGGGCGCAAGTCCATCCTTTAGGTCTCCTTTTTGCCTTATGTGCAGTTATGCATGGAAACACATTTTGCTGTGAAATGAAAACAGTACCCAACAAAATAGGGAGAAACACAAACAAGTGCATGTTAAAAACATTCATTAATATAGTAAATTTAGAACACAAGATTCCCCATCCTTCCCTCCTCTCTCTCTTTCCTCAACCTCCCCTCCCCTTTTCCTTTTATCTAACCCACCAAATCCTCACACCGCAGTATTGACGAGTGTGCGGGTATCCGGCCACCCCGTTAGCGAGGACAAAACCGATTTAAAAACTTTGGTTTAACTAACTAAACGGCCGATTCTCTGAAAGTAACTTAAATGCCACGTTTAGAATTAAATGCCGGCATTTACATACTAAATTCGCACATGTTTAGAATCTGATGCCACATATAGATTCTTAATAGCAAGTTAGAATCTAAAAGCAGTTTAGAATCTAAATGCCACAAAGAATCTAAATAGCAAGTTTAGAATCTAAATGCCACGTTTAGAATCTACTGAACGTTTAGAATTAAATGACGGTTGAATCTAAAGTCGCATTTAGAATCTGAAATGCCCCCAAACGTTTAGAATCTATATGTCACATTTAGGCAAATCTAAATACCAAGTTTGGAATCATCTAAATGACACGTTTGGAATCTAAATGCTATGTTTAAACAATATAACTGTACCCTAACGTCCCCTGATCGTCAGGTGAGGACGTCGTTATGGATACGATATGATTAGGACGCGTAGCAAAACGGTTGGAAAGAAACTGAGGTCCCAACGAGAGAGGTGTGTCCTAGCAACAATAGCAATGTACGGAATAAACCGTGACCTTGTAGACGAGGCCATTTGGGTACAGTGCTGCGTACAAGTGCACACGGCAATCAATGGAGAATAATAGCAAGATGGGTGGTAAGACACTCGTTCACATGGACACTGTAGTTATGACACCGTGCTAAACGCTCATTTGTGCACGTTGCCGTTGTGCGATTATAGTGTGCCTTCCGGACTGCTTTATCATTAGACGCCAAACAGCGAAAACAATGTTTCACAAAGCGACAACAAAACGTTGGTCCGGTGACAAAGTATTGAAAGACTATGTCTTCGTGATAAACTGTTAACATTTTGCCTCAGTTATTTTAGTAGTTAGTGATGTTTCAAAATCACGGGGCATTAAATTTGTAATGGTTTTGTTGTAGATTTTGACCAAAATCTCACCTTTTAAACTAAAACTGTAACCTAAAATATCTACAAAACATGGTTATGCGTGAGGGGAAAAACAGAGAAAAAGTTCTTCGACAGCGAACCAACTATTTTTTGCACTTCTATGGTTAAGAGCAAAACCAAGTGTGAGTCGTAACATTCGGTTAAAAAAATCGGAGGGAGGATTCATAGTGCCCCCTTGCCTCCCCCCCACGCCAACATTGAGTATACCACTATTATTAATCAGTGCGTAGCATACATCAGTGAAATACTATTATCATTGAAATTTGCTGAGAATGGACGCGTTCCCAAAATCAAAAGTCCCAAAATCGCACGCACCTATCGTGAGATGACTACGCTACGCCCATGTCCGTGATTATAATTAGAAATACTGATCGGTGAGAAGCCCCTTCTTGAAATATTATATCCTGAATTTGTATCCAATAGCAAATTT
The DNA here is from genome assembly GCA_023653785.1 of Ophioderma brevispina. NCBI lineage: Eukaryota > Metazoa > Echinodermata > Ophiuroidea > Amphilepidida > Ophiodermatidae > Ophioderma > Ophioderma brevispina. The sequence continues at coordinate 598 of JAMKCH010010181.1, read as the reverse complement.
CTTTTCTTTCTAATTCAGTTGTTCTTCTATAAAAAAAAACACCAGCTTCCATATATGGACACAACTCCATTTAACATCCAAAAACGCTAATTATCTTGTCTGTCCAACACACAATCAGGAGGCGGGTAAACGCGCCATTTTTGGCATTGGTGCAATTGTTTCACTAGTTTCTAAGCTGCATTTGTAATATTTTTACTTATTTACATTTTGTTAATTTAATAAGTATTTTAAAAAAAAAAAAAAAAAAAAACTTATTTAAATTATTTTAACACACGAGTTCTCTCACTATGAATGTGCGTTAGTGGTCTTCCAAAATTGTTACAATTTATTTATTTTATTATTTTTAATAGCTTTCAATTGCCATTGATGATGAGAAGATGGTAATAAAAGTGAATTGAAGTACAGCAATATTAAAGTCAGCGATATTGCTTTCACTTGTGGTATACTAGGGTTATATTAAACAATGAAATATCATTTCATTGTTATTAATTATTAAAAAAGTTTTTATGATTGGTTCTATTCGGTGTTTCTGGTTTCTTGACTCATTTTTTCAGCTTTATTACCTGTACTTAAGTCCGATGGCCAAGGGAGAAAAGAA
>JAMKCH010010180.1:0-28971 GCA_023653785.1 Ophioderma brevispina | reverse complement strand
CAATTAAAAACATGCATTTTCTGTTTCATTAAATTACACAAGGGAATCCATTTGACCCCACTTTCAACAACATCAGACCATTTACCCCAGGGTGACCTTGGAACCATTATGGGGCTATAAACCGCCTTAACTAAAGGTTGGAACCTAGGCAATATAGACTTTTTCTAATCCTTATAAGGAGACTAACGCGTTAGTGTCCATTAAAACACAATTTGACTCGATTTAAAATTTTCCCCTGTACTAACATTTGCCCCCTTGAAGAAGCGGGCATCAGTAGGAAAATTTGTCACACCCATCATTTTCTGACAGTTTAGGTCCTCTTGAAACCCAAACAGCAAACAAAATCAATTTTTAGCATATGAAAATCTACGGGAATACACACAACCCACACTATGTGGACCACGGCCATATTTTGCCCTCTTAATTATTATCAAAACGTCATTGCAACGCGACCTTTATATTTCGTCTTCTTTTCAGTAAGAAACGAACAATTTTGGCACATTTTTAAAACAACCCGATGAATCTGAATTTTACCCACATTGGTGACCTTGAACCTGTTTTACTTTACCTTGTAAACTCTTGTACTATAACCTCTCAGGTAGGGCAAACTAAAACCTTTCTGTAATCCTTGAATGGTACTGAACATGATGGGATCTTTAAACCACATTTTGCCCCGTTTAAAAATATTTGCCCCTTAAAACCAGTGTAACCCTTGCCCCCTAGAATTCATCCCAGACACAATTTAAAAAATGACATCCATAATTTTTGGAATCCTTCATACAATTTTTTGATTTAGAAAAACCTTGGTTGCAAGATTGTTATAATGGAAATTTTCACACATACAGTTCCACAGTACTGTATACTTGCGCAAAAACAGTCCCCGCACCCCTAAAAAAATCCTGCGTAGGCCCCGGGAAAAACGATACATTTAGTTTCAATTCAGATAAATCAAAAAGAAGGAGTATTTCCCTTTAAATGTGATTTTTTCAGGTTTCAAAAGATTACCTACCCCGACTATCCTTATTAACCACCCCACCTAATCTAAAACTACTTGTCACTGGGCACGATTAAGCCGAAAGTACGATTCACACCGCGACCCTGTTAATGTCACATCACCTATTGTGTCTAATTGATTCAACAATTAAAGTCAAAAGAAATTCGTGTTTTACAACAGCACAGTCAACACCTTGAGACCCACCCTCACTCGGTGGCCGAGCTACTAATAGAGGAAACTTTCTTATGGCAAGCACCAATCTGGCATAGTTACAGGCGTACTCTTTGGTGGATTGGGCCCAGACCTCCAGCTACTTTGATAGTAGGGATCTGCCTGCCTTCTGCTTGGCAGTCATGGGACATGCCTGTCGGCAGTTGCCGGCAGCATCCGTTGGTGACATTGGGGTCACGGTCTCCGACCTCTACAGGGGAGGGCCATCCCTATTGGCCCAGGTTCAGGAGGCCTCACCGGGTGACTGTAGTCCGGACTAGCAGGTCCGGCTTCTTCTGCTCAGTGCTCCATTTGGCGCCTAGACGTTTCTTTTCCAGGAGGCAGAAGGAGTCCCTGCACACCCTGTTGGGACGAGGAATGTGTGGAAATGGGGAGTCGGGGTTCCCAAAGTGGGAAGGCTCTGGCAGGGATACATCCGTACCGGGTTCTTGAAGAATGTGGCCCCTGAAGCTGTGTATGGCTCCACTTTGCCCTCTCTGCTTGTATGGGATCATCAGTTCCCCTCAGATAATAAATTCGAGGTCCCTTACAACCTGAAGCTTAAGAGCCTACCGGGCATGCCCAGGGTTGCGGACGCCATCTCGCCGGATCTCGCTGCCTCACACTGGCTGCTTAGAAGACTAATCAGTGGAATCAATGATGCGGTGGAGGCAAATCTGCCCCACCCCAAGCTGCTTTTAGGGAGATCAATCCATAACGGATCAGATGGCAAGACTTGTCAATGACATCATGTGGCCCTATGTTTGGAGCAGTCTTTCAAGGATCATGCAGTCCGGCCTCTGAGGTCGTCCTCTTCCTTAAGCTAGCCAGGATCTGTCCTGGTTTGCGTGTTGTTAAGTTCATATGGCGTGCTCATCCAGGACTGGTCTTTTCCTGGACATGAGGTGGGCTCAATGCAGTAAATCATGAGCTTTGGAATGGTGTCCCCCGGATTCTATCCTGGTGCCCAGCCAATGTCTTTGGCATTTGTGCCGGAAGATATTCACATTGCTCCTGCCACAGAGATCAGCCCTAGGAATGCTGCCATTCCTTTGTCCGGGAGACCTGATCACTGTAAACCAGTTCTTCCACTGATGACACTTGAATGCAACAAACCCAATTACTGTCAACTCTGGTTTTTCCAACTGCAAACATCTTTCGCTAAGTCATCACTTTGGGTGAGAAGGGCTTTCGCACGGGCAAAGCGTTGGCACACGGTGGAGCGTGGACCTTGTTTTCCGTCGTCACATCAGGCAATGCCAGTCGCTGCCCTCGATCTGTCTCAAGTTTTGGTTTCTTCGAGGGGCTCGCAGGGACTGGGTTAGTCCATCCTTTGGCACTTTGCATGCATCGGTTTTTGCTTCGTCATGCTTGGCTCCTGTGCGCTGCACCAGTGTGGTTCCCCTGCACCATGGTGTCCCCCGTCGGCACCCGTTGGGGATCGGGGAGTTCCACGGAGTCACTTTGCTACCCATCGGTCATTAATGGATCGACGATGAGTTAATATCCTTAATGTTGTCCTCCTCTGGCCTTGAACCTGAGGTGGTTTGTCGGCAACCCATCTGACCAGCCAAGGAGGCCCTCATTTGCGTGGTCGAGTGTGGACTTCAATCAAGCTGTGATCAAAGCGGGTCCCCAGTTCCAGGCCTATTTGGGTAACAATGAATCCCATCCGCTGATTAGATCGGCTTTTCCCTATGATTTTGGACTAAAATGCACGAAGAACAGCTCTATGAGTGCATTAGATGCTGGATCCTTAGTCATCCATAAGGTTTGTCAGCATACCAATGTCAACTTTCCAGCCCTGAGCATGTTGTTAAAGACGAAAAAATCCTGACATATTGACCAGGTCTCCTGCTGCCTGACTTGAACTTAATGACTTGCTTGTGGAAGCTGGAACATAGGTCAGGTGAAATTGGAGACCTCGAATTAGGTGCTTGAAAGAGTGAATTCTTGCCGTGGTGTTGCTATTGTTTTAATTCTAGGGAGGGAAATATGCTCCAGCGGCCCAAATCGCGAAAGCCTGCTTTATTCTGCTTTATTTCAGCTGACATTAACTGAGTCTTCCAGTTTGCACATCCCTTTCAGACTGCTGTTGTCTTTGCTGCATGATGATGGCTTGTCAGAAGCCAACGTTGAAGTACAACCTCTTCTTTGCTTATTCAAACTATTCCTCCTTTTGGTTTTCTATTCTCAGTTTACAAACTACTCCAGAGCAATATCTGATGTTGATTTCTGTGAAAATATATTTCATGAACGGCACACTCAGAATGATTTCCATCCATAAGCACGAATAATTTGGTCTGCCAAAGGCAAAGAAATAGGGGGTATATAATGTAGCAGTGGTTGAAAGGCAGCCAATCTCCACATCGCTCTCGGGATTGATAGCTATATAGTCACTCCAAGACCGTTCTTTTGATTCTCCTTTGAAAGTGCTGAACTCAGCCTCTTAATAGAGTACCGACTTCCTTGGTATGGAAAGCCAAATATGCCATTCCAGAAGTGTATAGGCCTACGTATTAGCTAGGCTTAAGTTTATTTCCTGCACATTATGTTATTTTTTCATCCCCCGTCTTGTAAAAACATAGCTATTATTATTATTTCCTATTATTATTAGCTGGGGGGTTGGGGGGGGTGTCGGGTTAGCTCAGTGGGTCTTCCCCCTAGCTTGTACCACGCAATTCCACGTGCTTCGGTTTCATCCAGTCCATACTAGGCCTCTTGCGTTTTTCCTCCGTGTTTTCGCAGGTTTTTTCTTCTAAAACTGGGCTTTTTTCTTTCTTCTCCCTATAACATGTATCAGGATGTAAACGTGAATTGAAATACAAAGTATCTCATGACACTATTTGACACAACAGTGTTGGTGTGTCATTAAAGTACTAATACTTTCCCTCCGCTATTATTATTATATTCTTATTTCATTATCATTGTATTTTGTTGTTTCGATGAACGATTGAATGTGGCATTCAATTCTTTCATTGTGTTTTTTGCACACCTTTTACGGCGCTCGCTTTTGGACTAATTTGTTTTTCAATTCCCATTTTCCCCATAGCTGAATATCAGAAAAGTATAAAGTATTCCAAATATTAGGCCCCTTGTCCACCAAGCCAAAAAGGGTTTTTGGTTCACTACCTAAGAGGGTAAAATTCTAGCAACTGCTTTTTGAAAAGCACATTCCTTTAGTGTAATGAAATGCCATGCTAGGTATTCCTAAGGAGTACTTATTCTCAGAATGTCAGGTCGTTTTTTGAAGAGTGTCAAAATGCTTCTCTATATAATTGATATACACATATGCACAACATCACATGATGTGGTTAATTGAATGGTCTTTTTAAACATTTGCTTGGGTACTCTTAACCATCAATTATTAATGTTTTTTAATGAATTTCGTTATGCAAAGCATAAAATTTCTTTCCATTCCTTTTAAATGTAAGTTTAATTAAGTAAACAAACGCATTTTTGAAACATAGCAACATAGCACGGCAATGGGGTAATATTTTTTGGTATCTTAAAAGAAAAATATTGCTTTTAAAACACATGGTCTTTTATTTACTGGGGACGTAAATACCAATTTTTACAAGACATTTCGTCTTTTTCCTTTTTCCCAACGAGAGCACACACCACACCCCCGCCCGCCGCCCCCCCCCCCCCACAACCCTGGGGTGGTCTTTTCGAATCACTCCTCCTCTGACCCCCCTCCTCACACAGCGAGGAGCTAAGTAAGAAACTATCACACAAGGCCATTTTAACGTACAAAGCGTTTTTGGTTCAACCATTATCTTTAAACTATAGTGCATTCCGCGCCTTGTGTGAACACATTCCCTCTGGTCAGTGACCTTCAGCAATCGGTGTTTCTCCTTGTGCTCAGATCAGTGGTACATTTTTAACCAAATTTGGTGGTCATAAGGCATTTCCTACGCATTGACCTATAGATGACTATTGAACCTCTTGGTGTCACACCAAAAACACTGCTAAACAAAGTCGGACTTTCCTTCCCAACCTTAATGCTATATCAGCCCCATATCTCAAGCATAACAAAACGCATTGCCGAACAGACAACTTCGTAGACAGACTCAACCTGGGGGAGACCCTCCTATTTTAGAGGTGCGAGGATGTAAGGGTGTTAGCCCCCCAATTTCAGGCATCGTTTGTCACCCAATGACCCCATATTTCTTTCAAAATACTACCCAAAGCCCCATATTTTTTTTAAAATTTTACCACTGTCATCCAAAGACCCCCTATTTGGGGAGAACCTTTGGAAAATGTTCACCCAGCAGTACCCGATTTTTAAAAAAACAAATGCTGTCTCTAACCTCAAAGACCCGTATTGTTGGGTCCCCTGTCACCGAATGCCCCTGGTTTTTGGAAGCGCCATCAGCCTTACACCCATATATCCATGTTCCCTAAACTCCTTCATTTTCCTAAACTCCTCAAAAACGTTTTCATGTAGTTTTCATTTAATTAACTGTCAGTTTTCATTTATGGAAACAGGTTATTATTACATTTTATTGTATTCAAAAATCAAAGAATTGGTATCCTCATGGTTTGAGTAACCAACCACTGAATACTGGTAGGGTCTAAAAAAGAAGGGCCAAATTTGTGCAATACACTCAGTTAAAGAGCTCACAGGGTTACAACATCTTAAGCGCGAAGCAGGCTTTGCTTTTGAAACCAGAGTCTTTGACTATGAAATTGTCAAGAGGTGGTATTCAGTAAATCTCCTCATCAGCCGCGAGTTATCAATGTGCAGAAGGCTCGAATCATGGGGCAAATTGAAGCGTGGCATATTAGAATTCTAGAATTCTGCCTATGTTGGGGAAACAATTCCGTTCCACTGTAATGGAAAGGTGAGACCCCGAAGCGGTTTATCCCATAAAACAGGTTTCTTCCCAAAAATTGCATGCACGGTTTGTGGGCAGTATTGACACAAGTCCTAACTTACTAAGAAGCCAGCATGACAGCCCTTCACCATCAGGCCCCCCAGGGCCCGGTTAAGTTGGTGGTGGCAACACCGTTAGTGTAATTTAAACCGGTGCCAAACTTCATCATGTTTCTTAGATGAAGTGGCAGATTTTATCTTCGGAGTTGGATGATAGAGCTTAAAGTTGGAGAGACGTGATGAACGTTCTCCCTGTCTGTTACCTTGGAAGAGCGACAGCGTTTGGTGGAGGGGCCGCAGCCCTGATAACTGGAAGACAAGACTTGTTGTTATCAAGGCCCAAAAAACAATGCTATCGTTTCAGGACATATCTAAAGGCTTGTTGATATCTCTTATGTGCTCAGTCTGGGACGATATGCAGTACTCAAGGCGTCCGGATCGCAATGAGTAACTGAGAATGAAGGGTTAAAAAAAAAACTTCAGTGGCTTGCCATGAGCAAACTCATAATTTGGGCAACTTCCGCTTTAAAACCTAATCCTCTTATTTAAACAAACCCTAAACTAGTACTTCTGAAATTGGGCACTTTCTTTTCAGACCTACCAGTATTCAGAGGAATGGTCACCAACCATGAAGAAACATTTTCTTCTCATTTTTGGTGTCATTGTACAGAGGAATAACTGATCTTTTCACTGACATGCAATAGAGTGTAAATAAAATTTTCAATAAATTAAAAAATACTTTTTTGAAGAGTTATTTGGTTTTTCAAAATCGTAGCTTCCAAAGGACAAAAAAAAACCCCAAATAAACAAAAGTACAAAACAACTGCCTATTTTTGTAACAAGATGTGTTTATTATTTTAGTCAACAAGGACTGCTACTATTTCCATGGGTGGCATAACAAAAAAAAAAAGATCTTACAGTTTAGATTGCCGGGGGGTGTTGCTCCATTGAAAGAAAAATATGTGCACAGCATGGAACATACAATTCATAATAGCATTCCTTCCTCTTTTTATGATAGCAAAAAAGGTTTCGGTGCTTTGGTTGTTTATTTGAAATGCAAAGTATTTTATGTGAAAAGTTTTACCATCCAAACTTGGTGATAAGATTGTTTGCTATATCTGTAATTGATTGTTGCCTATTATGACATCCTTGAGATGAATCTATACATTAATGATGATGCCAAAGACCAAAGGTAAAATGGGATATGGATATGGATGGTGGCAATAATTTTTCAGGGTTGAGTACCCCTGATCACATGCAGAGTTCTTTATAAGTAACCAAGCAACATCCCTACATTTATCAACACCAATGTCTCCCTCAAGTTAAAACCTTCACCATTGAAATTTGCAATTTCTTATGTATTAGATATACATTATAATGTTTATAGCTAAACACAACTGATAAATCTGGCTTATGCCAAAAAATCCTAATTAATGTGATATGTTTATTATTCAATACTTTAGGTTCAGAAAATAATGTTTTTCTTTACATTTTGGGTACACAAACCCCCTTTTTTTCTTTACTGTGGGAGTCACAACAAACAAAAGTTATTGACCCTTCTTTGAGACTAAAATTAAAAATACAAATTAACACTCTGGAGATTAATATGGCCTATTCCCCCCCCCCCCCCCCCCCTTGTCAAAACGTGTGGTGGACGTGTTTTTCTCCATCAGGCAACATGATCTTCCGTCATAGCTGAAAGCTACAGTGTTTGGTACTTGTGAAAAACATTAATCGTATTTTGGGGAATGAAAATTAATTACAATACAGGACTGACTATTTTTCGCATTCTGATTTGACCGTTGACCAATTTTCTGCGTACTCCCCTTAACTAAAGCTCACAGAAAATTATGAGTGTACACTTTTTTAATAATCTCTTGGATCATATCAGCAAGTTGGTAGTGTTTGAAATTATTGGAGGCCAGTTTCAATTTTTACCCCTATTTGACCACCCAGTGACCTTTAGTGACCCCTGCGTGACATACTACTCATCTGAATTTATCTATCATGCTTTTGTTATATCCCCATGGGTTGCCTACACACTGGTACCAAAACTCATTTGGTACCCGTCTTAGGTAGTGAAACCCCTTCTGGCCCATGGACTATTAGTATATGGGAAATGTATTTTTGTTAAAATTTTATATACAATCTTGCAACCAAGATTTTTCTTTAAATCATAATTTTATGAGTCGCATTCATGCGTCCGGGACCAAAAAACAAGGCATGGTTCCGCTCCGAGAAACCTCCGTGGTTTCGCTTGGGGGCGTTGCTTCGCGTGATCCAGAGCCTATTTTTAGTTTAACCGACCCCTCCTTTTTTTATCATTTTTTAAAATGTGCTTCTTGGGTGTTTTTTTTGGGCGTTATTGGTATTTATATTATTTTTTTACTGATTCTTGATATTTAAAGGCTACAGACCTCCACTTTTTCTGCTCCATGATTTCTTTATCAACCTGAAGTATTTTTGTTTTAGAGTGTATAAACTTTTAACATGTAAGTGCAATAATAGAATAACGTGTTTTGGGCAAATTCTAAAATAATTTGGTGTTTTTTTGGGTGGAAAGTCTCTCTTAGAATTTATGTACTGAAAAAACTGCAGTTACACCTACAGAAGTTAATATTATCACAAATAAAAGATGTGGTGCAACAAAGTGTAATATTTTGTCATTTTGGGTTGCAAATTTTAAGAAGACCCCTTGTTGATTTTGTACATACATTGGATTTGGGGCATTTGGGTACATGAATTAATCATCTTGGTTTAACTTATACATAAAGAGCCCGTTATTGAAGTATTGCAACATGTTCCAAGCATAAATTTATAAAATATTTCTTACATCAAAGATTAGCAATTTTAATGCCATGGAGTTCACATATATATGGCTTTACAAAGCATGGGGGATATGTCTCCTCATGGGCCCCATTTGCCTTAAAAACCCCACTGGATAAACCATAGAAATAGTCGGAGGGGACTTTTCAAAAAAAGACAACCCTCCCTTCACAAACACTGCTAAGAAGTAAAAAAAGGTTCTATGAGTGATTTTCATGACTTGTAAAGTCTCTGAAGAAGAATCGGACATTACATGTGGATAAATCCATCAACATTTTTGAAGAGCGCATTCATTGGTTAACTCGTACAAGAAATTTACCTGGGTTTATTTCTAAGAACCTTTCCATTATGGTACTTCAAAGGCTTATTAAAAATTAAATTTATTTGATTTTTTTCTAAGCCAAGAAAGCTTGTTTAATGGCTGTGTTAACCACGACTGTCCTTGCAAGTGTGGTCAAGTTGCAAATCAGACTCAAGGCGGCATTTTTCTTGTCCCGAACTCTCTGTTTTTATAAAACAAGCAGTTTGTGCGATGAAGTTCTAACCTTGCAGCCAATTAACATGGTTTGGTTGAACAAAGTTAAGCCAGTGACATAACATGCCCAATTATTCTGTTTAACTTTGATAACAAATTAATTGTCAACGGACACTATTATACAACAACAAAACTGTAATGGATAATTCAACTGAATAATTATTTAAGTTACATTTTTTCATCTCATCGAGTCACTAGTTTGAAGCACTTACAATTATTAATACATTTAGTATCCAACGCAGTATTTACTTGCATTCTTGATTTTGTCGGGACCCCATCTCCTTTCCACAAAAAGGACAGCTGCAAATACTATATCGCTGGCTGGGGGTATCACATTCACAAATTCCAGTACAGCAGTTTTGACCCGACACGTGCAATTTTTCTTTCTTGCGTACCCAAGTTTTTATTTGTCTTTGTTAATTGGTTATATTTTTAAGTTATAATTTTATTTCACGTATTGAGAACAGCAACTGAGAATTGATTCTGTTGGGAGTCACTTTCAGAACCATGACAAGGGTTCCCGACAAACCCCTAAGAGCCCCTCATTGGCTTTAGAGTAAGTTGTCCTATAACATTTAAAAAATGGCAATAACGTAGAAACTATTGGTCTTTTGCCTCATTTCCCAATATCCTTCACTAGCCATTGATGTGCGTATTTTAAGAAGTGTCTATTTTTATGCTTGCATGCATGCATAGAGTATTATATTTTGATTTTTTTTATTTTGTATGCATACAATATTCATATTCACATAATCAGTCCTCAACATGTTTCATTAAAATTTGTTATGTTCACATAATCAGCATATATAGCTTGTTTCACATTAAAATTTGTGCACCATTTTTACCGCTCCAAAAATGAACCTTTCCATAGTTTTGGGGTTTACGGAATGAAAGGCTCAAATGTGCTAGTTTAAATTGTTAATTGGGTAGTTTTGGGCTTGGCCTTTTAATTTGGATCTAAAAATAGAACAAAAGTCAAATGGATAAGAAAATGAAGCCTTATCCAACGGCTTGTTTCAGAGCTACTACGGTTGTTATGTTGATCATCTTCTGAAAAAAAAATTACTTCACACTCAACTGTTCAATTTTGGAGTCACCAAGAGTTGGCTTAGTTGTATTGCCACTAGAACTACAATAAAGCTTATTCCTCGAAGTATATGAATATCAGTAGGAAAAATCTTTTATATGAATCCCTACATATATCAATACATGAATGCTTGAATCTTAATTTTCAACCTTTAAGTGCTGACTTTTTTGTGTGATAGAGGGTCTTAGGAACTTCCTAAACCCTCTTCACACAAAAATCAGCTTTTTTTTCAACACAAACAAAAAGTGCCTTTTGTCGCAATTAAACTAATTTTCAACTAATATGGGAACTCATTTTTTCAGAAATGTTGAAGCATGGAAACTAAAATTTTGCAAAATTTTGAGCTTTTCTGGGTCCAAGTTTGCCGGGACATTTTATGAAAATTTGGGAACTCAAATGGCAAAATGAAAAGTTTAATACTAGACTAGGGTGCTCACAATCTGGATCATGCTTCAATTAGGGTCTTATGAAACTAACTTATAAATGCCTCAATTGGGGTCTTATAACGAACTGCAGTTTGGGCAACTTACTGAGTCTGTCAAAATATCATCGATAGTCCCCCCATTCAACTCAGCCAGTTACATTGCTTTTCTGCTTCATTAATTCAACTCAATCAAGTTAATGCACCTGCCAGTTGCACTCAATTTCTGTGTATATTCTATTTCTATGTGTAGTGCCAAAGGGGGTTTTTATTAGAGGGAGTACATACCCCCACTACTATTTGTTCTGTGTCATGAGCTTTTTATTTCAAAGGGAGTGTTTATTTTGCAAAGCTATCATAACCACAGTTTTTCTGACCTTTTTGAAGGTTACAATCAAATACAATTAAAACAACCCCAAACACCCAAATGATAAAAGTCACTGTTCTTTTTTTCTTCTGGGGTTACCTTTAAGTGCACTATATTTTAAAAGGCTATGAATTCAAAAAAGAAACTACAAACAAAAGCAATAGCAAAATTTGAAAAAGGTTTTTGACCCAAAAATCATTAAGAGGTCCTCGTTGTTTTTTCGTGAATGATAGGTTTCATTTGACCTTGACCTTGACATGTGACCTTTGACCTAGTAAAAACAAATGAGGGTTTGCATTAAAATCCCATAAACTAAGTTTTTTCCAATTGACTTTTTCCACACTTTTCAATTCAGGTCAATTTTTTACATTTTCAACCTATCTTGATCGCACATGACCTTTGAATTTGGTATGTGAACCTTTGGACCCTCATCAACATGAGGGATTCCACATTGCACATAAGACTAACAGTTTGGTTTAAATCCCATTGAAGTAATAATGCCCGGATATTACCGATTTTTTCACAACAACAGACAGACTACGTCAACACGACTACATCAACAGACACAACAGCAACAGTGGACCAAGTGACCCCCATGTGTCTTCCTGCCTTGAGGCAGTGGCGACCAAAATATGCTCAGGCACATTTGTCCATAGAGGTGGTAAATCCCCACTTTTGGTAAAATCGTGTATAGCTCCCTGCAGTAACTAAAGCTTTTGATGTAAGGACATATTTTATTACTTTATATTCTAAACATGTTACAATATTTCACAAGCATTCTGCTTATAATGTTTGTAAGATAAACGTAACATGATTAATTAATGCTCCAAATGCCCCAAATCCAATGTTACATGTACAAAATCAACAAGGGGTCTTCTTAAAAGCAACCAATATATGCAAATATTACACTTTTTGTATCTACTCATTTATTTGTGATTAATGATAACTTCTGCAGGTGTAACTGCGGCTTTTTGGTACATAAAATGGCTTCTAATCACAAAAGAACTTTCCCGCCCAAAAAACAACCCCAATTATTTTAGAATTTGCCAAAATATGTCCATATTGAGCTTTTACCAATGTTAAAGTTGAATATCTATGAAGAACAAACATAATACTTAAAGGTTCATAAAAGAAAGATACAAAAGAAAAAGTGCGGTTTTAGGTCTTAAAATATGAAAATCAGTAAAAAATCTAAAAAACCCAAATCCCCTCCCAAAAACAAACCCCAAGAACACATTTTAAAAAATGGACAACCCATGATTTTCGGATTCTCCTAAAAGTCTGTTTTTAGCACAACCTTGTTGCAAGATTTTATATGAAAAAACCGAAACCAAAAAAGTCATGACATTTCCCCATGTACTAATAGGCCTATTTAGCATTGCTTAAGTACTCTTGTCAAAAATGAAAAATTACAGAATTATTGCAAAATACCAAATAATAATAAATGAATGATGCAAGAACAATTGCAGCAAAAATATCATCGCGAATTTCATGGCTTTTTCATCCTTCAGGTGATGTGGGATTCTGATCAAATCGTCATCGCAGACCATGACCTCTGACCCAGGGTCACACCATGTCCTCATTAAAAAGTAATTTATTTGACAGAACTGAGCAGGGCTAAGGTATAGTGTGTATTGATACCATAATCATTTGTATTAATAAACTATTAATAATAAAACATTAAAAAAAAAAAAAAAACACCCTTATTTTTGAAGCAGTTATTAAGGTCTAAGTAGTGCTCTTATATAGCTGTAGCAAAAAAGTGATACCACAATTTGACTCCACTAACTACTTGGTGATGCTGTAGAGGGGCCATACTACCGCTCTGTGGCACAAACCTTGGATGTAGTGTGACTTGAACGAATTCGATTTAGCTCTGCTCGAATACCCGTGATGACCCGTTCACCGCGCAAAGCATTGTGATCACGAAAACACCCATTTGATAATGATCACTTTCATTGTTCTTGACCTTGTTTAATTATAATTAATGACGTACTCCATTCGCTCTCATAAATAAATTAGTATTACGTACACATCATTGGTAATTTATATAAAATCAATGTCAAGAACATGAGCTATTTTGCAAGCTCCTGACTTCCGGTTCATTTTGCTTTGATTTTTTTTACCAAACCTCTGTCATGGGGTAAATCAACACGACAACATAACATGGAAATAATGAAAATCGGTTGTACCAATTAAAATGGCTCATTATATCAATAATTACATTGCTGAAATATAAAATGAAAACGTTACACGAAGTACGATTGAGGCAAAATAGTTTTGAATAGGGCACCATAATGCTATTATGATAATTAGCATAAAAAGGTTATGGCCGATTTTTGATTTTTTCACCCAAAATACATGTACATGCGCAACTGATAATTAGGGCAATTGAATAAAATTTGGGGCAAAAATCATTTAACAAGTGTAACGAAAAAAAATGTTGGATCCATGTGTACCTCTCCCTCATACATTGAAGTGATAATATAATTTACAAATTTTCAGTATGCTGTCCTCCCTCCCCTTGTCGCTAGTATTTACACTAACCATCTGCGGCATGTACTTACTGTCTTTTTAATTAATAACCTTTATCTTAGCCTAAATGACGATTGTTATGTGTTTGCAGTGAGCTACGATTTCCCCTACAAGTTCCGGTGTATAACAAAGTTTATAAATGCGTGGTGTTTATGTGGCTAGTATGATTAAAGCGATTTTAGTGGAACCAGTCCAGCAGTGGAACTATTTTTGTTGAAACGCTCATGGAACAAAACACAATTTGTTTTATGAGTGTAGATTAGTAATATTGAAAATTGGTTTGTTATCATCATTTTGATTAAAATTAACCAATTTACGCTAACAGAATCATTTATGACTTACACAATACTACCCACATGAGATTTCCTAATCTCATACGTTGCACCTACGTGTAACATGTAGGTCACAACCTTTATGCCCTGAAATATATATTTTACTTAAAAATGTTAATTATCTAATTAACGTAATTATCATGGGTCGGACATGCCACCTAACAGCAACAGAAATTCAAATCCATCAACTCCGGGTGCTAGTCCTGTTTCAAATACTTAACGGTAGGAGGGCGCTCTACGCATATCGAACGGTTACACACACACTTGACTGAAGACTAGGCCTGGTCCCGATATTTAAATCTAAATTGACAGTTATTGGAAATTACACTATTTGCATCGGGGTGTACTCCACTAACCCCGACGATTTTGAAATTCAATAATTTTTTTCTTAATTTATCATGATATTACTAAGATCTTTTGAACAAAGTTTAAGAGATAATTTTTTTTAAGGTCCAACTGGACCGAGACTGCCATAGTAACTGCACGTCCAGTCCACACCTTACCGTTTGGAGAAATCCCCAATGCCCAATCTAGCAGATCGTGTCCTACCTACCACCCCCCCTGTAATTAATATAGCTCGACAATAGGTTGTTAGATGAGATCGTTATATTCATACTTAGCGAAAGTGCATGCATCAGTCTAAGATCCCACCACTTTCTATTCCACCTAATGATTACCCATAATCATGCTATTTCATGTGGCTTATTCCGAATTACAGTGATTTCCCTATAACCTTGGCAGAAACTGTTCATCAATATCGGACCTCATCTGTTCTATATAGAGGTAATCGACTGTTAATATGGAGCGAATTGAATAACCAAGAGGTTAGTGACTTTAATAACCTTATTTTTGAAATCGGTTCCCAAATAGCTTCAGTAATATTCATAACCTGTCAGTCTAGCAAAGCAACAAACCTCATCTTAGTCTCAATACCAAGTTATAAGGTAATTGTTGATGGTGGGCGAAATGGTAGAGTGGATTCAGTAAATAATTGGTAAAATGATCCAATTAGTCGAGCAAAATACACAATATTTTTTACTTTTGATAACATTAATTGGTAAAATATTATCAATTTGTCCGACCGGCCCACGTTCCCTCCTGCCAAATTGTTCATGATAATTATTTTTAATGTATATACATCACTAGGTTCATATCATGCTCTATCATCTATCACCAAGTTTGAGTTCTTGAACTATTCGGTTTAGATATAGAGTTGATCAATGAATATCTTCCGCGCCGCTAGACAGCCGCCGACCAATCATCCATCTATCCATTACAATAGA
Organism: Ophioderma brevispina; assembly: GCA_023653785.1. Taxonomy (NCBI): domain Eukaryota; kingdom Metazoa; phylum Echinodermata; class Ophiuroidea; order Amphilepidida; family Ophiodermatidae; genus Ophioderma; species Ophioderma brevispina. Next base: position 13,502 of record JAMKCH010010180.1, on the reverse strand, counting down.
CCCCTCCCCCGCAACATGTTGTTGTGGGGGTCAAAAAAAATATTGCATTGCCCATGACAGTAAACTATGGCACGCTCCATGGCGAGTTTTCCCTCTCCTGTCGAGTTTCATGTGCTGTATATCGAGTTTACTACCTACCCCGCTATATGTCGAATTGAAAGCGCTGCTATCCCGTTTGAACTCTGTGTGCGAGTTTCATAAATCATTCCAGAATAAATCTTTCCAAATAAATCAGCCGAGTTTAAAAAACTGACATGATTTTTTTCAACATGTGGGCGAAACTGGACCTGATTTTTGTTTCTCAACAGAGCAACTCGACATGATTTTGAAATTCGGCATGATTTTTTTCTGGACATGAGGAAAACTGGACATGATTTAGGTCAACAACAAAACTCACCATATCGAGAGCAAAACTCGATTTTAGAGGGTAACTGGCCAGATTCGCGCGTAAACTCGACATATAACGCTGCACACCGACATCTGGCGAGAAAACTTGATACAACACAGCGCGTGAACTCGACATGCGCGGCAAAACTCAAACTCTCTCGCCAATGATTTTGAACTTTCGGCATGGATTTTTTTCTGGACATGAGGAAAACTGGACAGATTTATGTCACCTCACCATATATAGATCCAAAACTCGATGGATAGAGGGCAAACTGGAAAGATAGAGCTGTAAACGCCCACATATAACGCTGCACACTCGACTATGGCGAGGAAAACTCGATACACATCGCGCGCGTGAAACTCGACATGCGCGGGGAAACTTCGCCATGATTTTTTGAAACTCGGCATATTTTTTTCTGGACATGAGGAAAACTGGGACTGACTTTATGTAAACCTCACCATATAGAGAGCAAAACTCGATGTATAGAGAGGGCAAACTGGACTATAGCAGCTGTAAAAACTGATAATAAACTCTGGCACACTTCGACATATGGCTAGAAAACTCTGATACACACGAAGCGGGTGAAACTCGACATGCGCAGGTAAACTCGCCATGATTTTGTACGTGGAGCGTGCCATATTTAAACGCGCGTCTTGTGATGGCCATTCATAAATGTTGAGAGAGGTGCAGGTGAAAAGCCACAAACTAATATATATGTGGATGATACATTACTGACAAATATCCATTAAAGCTTTTTAAAAACACGTAAGGATGTTTCATATCTAATGATACATTGGTGGAATTCCAGTAATATGGTGGACATGCACAAGCCTATGCAAGAACGGAAGCACAATAGGTTTTACATACATCACGGGTATTGTGGTATAACAAGAATCGTTTTCGATTACACTATACGCATCCGTCAACTGTGTTGTGCTCATCCATTCGTATAACTCTTGTTTCAGGAAAAAGAAATTTTCCCCATCCACACTACACTTCCTGTACTAATACACGAATCCGGGTTGGCACATTCCAGCACCACCTCCCTGGCAGCCATAGCTGGGGTGCATCCTGCTTGAATTCACCCAAAGTCAGTATTACTTGTTGCTTTTGAATTATACTTCATCAAGCGTGGTACAGACCGTACAAAATTTTGGGTAATGTCTGGGTTGGATGCCCCCAGTAATGGCGGATCAATTCTGACCATCATTTGGCCTGTTCGGATTTGTCTATACACACAGTGCCCTATCATGGGCTGGGCGTACATGTACACAAGAATTATATCAAACCATAAAAATCGAACTTTGAATGTGGGAAGGAAAAAAGTGCTCAATGGTAGCTCAAAAATACAAACGCAACCATTAACCTTAAAATATTTGCCAACATTACGTGATAAGTTTGTCTGTATTTAGTGTACATGTAGATAAAGAAAGATCCATTCAAACCATAATAATACCGCTATTAGTACTATTAATTATTGAAAAGCACTTGTATAGGAGGCCCCAAATCGTGCAAAATTGCCTGAAATTGCAGAATACAGATAGATAACTGTGAAATATTGAAGCAATTTACGGTATTTTGGCGGATTTGCTCATTTTACCTATCTTCTGCATTTTCCCAGTGACACGGCCCTTATATGTACTAACTAGGGCGGCACTTATTGCTGTTGAGTTCGAGGGTCAATCTGACAACCACCCCAACCCCGTTAGCGGGGACAAAACAGGATCAAAACTTTGGATTTAACCGGTCGGTGGCGTATGGGGTGATAGCATCCATGTTCTGGCCTCACTGATTCATTCATTATCAGATTAGCAGTTTCCATATCAAATTCATTGTCTTATAGGGTGATGTTCATCCTTGGTAACCCATAAATATTAGCAATTGTTGACATCCAATGAAGAGCATGTCCTGGGATGTGATTTCTGGTGGCCCCTTTACACTCATTACCTTCCTGGCAATGGACGTTGAGAGGTCAATTCGTCAACCAGGCCGAAGACGCCTCGAAGAGTGCTATTATTCAGTGTTGTAGTAATGTGACGAGCCCACCGCCCCCCCCATCTCCTCTTTTGTTTTCCTCTTATCTAACAATTCATGTTACCATTCTATAGGTTCTGGTCATGACTACGGATAAATATCCTGCACACGTCCCTTCTATTCATTACTTTTCTTCGACTTGGTAGTATTGTTGTTTCATGTCTTAATATGTCTAACCTTGTTTACGAATGTCTGTTCCATCTTTTCAAGAAATACAAACATCTTTCTTCCAAGTAAGATGGTATTCCGTGTGAGCTAATAATAAATATTAACTACCTCTAAAACATCTCCATCCTTGATCCTGATCACTATATGTGTTGTGTTTGTTGTTTTTTTTGTGTTTTTTTGTTTTTTTTTTTTTACTTTTGTGTTTTATTTATTTTTGTTGTGTTTTAGTGTGGCCTCCATCTCAATGCTTGGCCCCGGGTGTGTTGTCACCTTTCTTTATCTGGTAAGGTTCTAATTTTATCCTTCCGGTATTTTACAGTTGGTCATGACCTTGGCTTGGCCTTGTGCATTGAACCTTTTCTTTTCAACATTAACCTGCATGATCTTCTTATCGCAGCACTGACGTGTGACAGCTACAAATCTAAGGCAAGTCAATTGATCTCCTCTTAAAAACACCTGATTGAGGCCTACGAAAACTTAGTGAAATATATTCAACAACTTTTTGAGATAATCCCTACTAATAGCTGGATAAACCCTGTTACTAATCAGTTACAAAAAAATAGGAATAAGGAAACAGATATAGATACTTCCATTCCTAAAAAGGCTTCGCCAAACCAATTGTCCGCTCCAACGGAATTACAGCAAAAGCTGAAAATCACATTACATGGCTGCTAAAACTTCCAAATGGTTATACCGTCCATAAACTTCATCTTAATCCTAATGGATTTTAAAAAAACTTTTAATTTCACCGGTTTAACGGAGCAAAATGTTACAGTTTTAATGTTGAATAAAACCGTTTTTAGTTATTCTGAAAAACAGTGACGGAACCTCACTTCTGTCGACGGAAGGCTGTTGTGAAAGTTGTTAAAGAGTAATCATTTGGACAAACACCGTCACCACCAAAACATAAAGGGGAGTGGGTAAAAAATTAATGATTTGCATATTTTCGCAATTCGAATGCTCTTCCATGTTAGAGGTACAACCAAATGCTGAGTGTCAATGTAGCACAGGACAAACCGAAATGGCTAAACAAACAATAACCAAACTATTACAAATGTTATGAACCTTAGTGAACTACCTCACATACAAAGCTGTTTTTTTTCTTTTTCGACGTTCTATCGACATTGTCGTCAATGACAGTGATGGCTAAGGCATAAAGGCACTGCTACCTATTCCAATAATTATCTGTCCCACTATCAACCAGGCTACGCCATACGACGAAGACGACAATGTGATTGTATCTCAATATCACAAGGACGGAGTTGTTTTACCAGTGGTACTGGTGCCCACATTGCACAGCCTTCATTATCCTTGTATCAGTTGCAACAGTTAAAAAGGGGGTCACGTAAAGAAACTGGGGGAAAGACATGAGAACTGGTTCCTACTCCAACAAACACCGAACCCATAGCATCAAGTCTGGTCGTGGTTTATTTTGTCCATAGTAAGCAAAAATACCATAGCGATAAACTCACATGCTGTGACAGTGTGAATGGCACCAACTCGGAACTTTTAGGTGGAATCGCTTTTCATAGCGTGCTGACCACACGGCAAGGCGTACCCGCCACGCTTACACGAAAGAATAATATGGCAGAAAAATTACGACATGAACACATTGACGTGGGATAGGCGTTGTAGAAATGGCGATGTACAAGCAACCACCCGCATTCGCCTTGGTGGTCTGACGAACTGGTTCTATGTTATTCCATTGACATTAGTACTGTAGGTAATATTTTCAGTATTGAAAAGACGATTCAAAATAAATGTCGTTGACCCCAATAAAAGCTCCAATACAAGAAGTAGGCGGAGCTGAGAGTCAAAGGTGATATTCGTAAATCTTCTGTTTTGTTTACGTTGAGGCACTTAGAACTGAGCATAACATATAAACTACCATGGTGTGTGGTTCAGCAGTTTTGCTGAAAATGAAAATAATGCAAAGCATCGTTAAAAGATCTCTTGCTGACACAAACCAGAACTTTTCCAACTGATAGAGCGCACTACTTGAAGTAGACGATAAACATAGAAAATGCAACTTATACAGGGTTTAGGCCTATACGCCACGCGACTTGGCCTACACTGAAGTTATATGGATTTAATTCAGTTGAAGGATGTACAAGGTGATTGCATAAACTATAGAAAAAATCTCATGCCACGATATTAACCCCTCCCCCCTTTCCAATAAGTAGCCCAAATTACCATACTTCTGCAGTGCACGTATGTAGAGATAGATAGCAAAGCAACGTGTAAAAAGCAAGTCGTAGAATAGCAATTTATTTCCGCACTTGTGTTATACGTGTGTGCCATAGTAACCACGAGAAGTTTCGGAAAGCCGCTAAGTAAAATGCCTCAAAAGCACAGTACTATCAAGTCGACATTTAACTATAATAAACAAAACCATCGGCGCGTGTCATCGCGTGATAATTACCTCCAGTTAGCAAGTCCAGTATTAGCTGTGAAACAAATCGCTTTTCGAGAACATTATAGTTGTGATGATATTGAAAGCTCTGGTCATGCCCGATTGTCATGTGTAACAGGAAGTTAAAAACTACAATGTTAAATATACCAGTGACAGCGTAACCGTGCCCTTGCTACCGTATCGGCCCGTGACCGAGTTGGCAATGGGTTTCCACCGTTTCAGGACTTTCAAAGATGTAAGTTTATTCCACTGACATTCGCTTTTCGTCTCAAAATAAAAGGCTGCGTTTTATCAATAGGGCCAAGCGGAACCCCCGTAAAGTATTACTAATACACGTTAACTCAATACTCACTAGTGTGGCCACACACACACTACGTAAATATTTAACAGATCTGCGGGAAAGGATCTTTCAGTCTTTGCCCGGCTCTTGCTTGATCGCATGGCGTGGCGTGGTGTTATGTCGACGGACCAGGTGGGAGGAGCGGATGAGGCCCCCCTCCCGTGGCCCTTTCGGGCACAGGGGCACGCACCCCCCCTACCTGTGTCCCAGTCCGCCACATCCTTTTAGTTTTTGATTTGGATTCACCCCCCCACCCCCCCCCCCCCTGTGTGCCACCCAAACCTGACCCCCCGGCACCCCCACACCAGACCGGTTCGGACGGGCTACCACCCACATGTAGGTGTGTGGATTTAAAATTTTAAAACACAACCGTAACCACCACACCCCAAATCGAACATGTTGCACGTACGGCAAAACACACACAAGCGCACTCTTTTTCTCTCTCTTCTCACTCTCACACACACACAGCGTTTTACTATTCATAAACCACTAGAGCATTATTTCGAGTGGTTTTTCTTTGCTTTCTGTGATAAATTATATACGACGCAATGCATGCGTGCATTATGACCTGATTTGAATATGCATGCGGCATTATCCCGGGGTGCATGAGTAGTGGGCAGTGCATTACTATAAAAATAGAATTTAATAATGCACGCCAGCACGCCTGCTTTTAATTCCCCAGCAGTGAAGCGACGGAACAGTTCCACTTGCCATGGTAATGCAATAATTCCAAGGCCAGAACGTTCATTACCAAAACCTCCCAGGTTATGTGGCTTACGAACGGGTAAAGAATCAGATGAACTCACTACGGAGTATATACCTTAAAATAGAAATCTTATTCTATGGGGTAAAAACAAGCAACTCTCAGTGGCAATAGGTCCTACAATTAGCTATTTAAATCTGCGGTGTTAATAACCCCGATTTGACCGATACAAATAGATGCGCTACATCAAGAACTTAATCAATAATTATCGGCATGCAAATTCAACTGCGCGTATATCCAAATCCGATTGGCGAAGTACGTATTGACTAATGCGTAATCGCTACGTTCCATTGTAATCATGGGCAATTATGGCAAAAGCTAACCTATTATTGAGCTGGAATCCTCGAAGTTTCAATCAATACTCATTGTATAACTTTTCAAACGTTCCTCAAAGGCTTGCCTACTTTATGCAAGTCAACCCGTGTTGTGGAAAGTTCGTAGAACGACATATTTCGAGTGTATAATTTTTTTTAAAGTAATCCAAAATATGTCAGAAAGAGAGTTATTCATATTATATTGATGTTTTGAGGTGCATAAAATTAATGCTTTGTGGTTTATGACAGATAAGTCATTAGTGGAGTGCAATTTGGGGATATAATTGCATTGCTTGGAGGCATTAATAAAGAATAATGGATAAACGGGGCCACTGTGAGCAACGAGCGCTTTAGCGCGTGTGCTCACAGTGGCCCCGTTAAGGATATGTTAATTTATGTAAGGCCTACAAGCATTGCAATTATATCTCCGAATTGCACTCCACTAATGCCTATCCTATACATACTATTGTGCAGTGTGGACACAATACACTTGACCCACATACACACACAACACCAGCATAATCGGGTTCACTCAATTGTCCCGTGACTTTTTTTGGGGGTTTTTTTTCGCTACCACCCGGCTACCACAAACTACAGGTTTTCAAACTTCCTGCCACATGTTCCAACCCCTTTCTCATGGTCATGCTGTGCTGAAGCTTCATAACTGATTTGGTAGCAGGGCTTTTAAAGCATATTAACACATTGTGAAGAGCGCCCCAGTTTTAAAAAATTGAGATTTTTTCACGGTTGCAAACCGTGTAAAAATGCTGCAATGGCGATGGATCATATGCCCGAGCAAAAAAAAATGAATGGGGTTTAGTGCAAGTGCAAGCTCTCATATCAAGTAGGGAACCAATAAAAAGAAATCGTCAACCACCTTTAAAGCAATATTAGCACATTTTTTGAAGAGCGCCCCCAATTTTTCAAAAAAATGAGATTTTTACACGGTTGCATTGTAACCATACCGGGAAGGGTTAGGCTCGAAAATGTCTCTTTGTCAAAAACGAAGGAATTTGTAATTAGAATAATTATTATCGCGGATCCCCGATAATAATTCAACGCTGTAGAAACGAGCTTCCAATGTGAAATAGCAGGGAAATTAATAGCGCCAGGTACGTGTTCCCGTGTTCATCCGTTGTTTTATTGGTTCAGGCAGTCAAATTAGAGGTTATTCTGGGGTGACACTATTCTCATGGACGGACATAAAGTGATTAAGCTCGGCCGTTAGTCCAATCTGGGACTCCCAATTCTAATTACAAAATCGCTTATTTATGATAAATCGCATTTTCTTAGCATTCTCGTCGCAGGTAGGTTTCCTAGACAATACCAACGTAACTGTGCCAAAATATCAACTTTGAAATTGGGCGCTCTTCAAAAAAGTGCAATTATTGTTTGAAGGGACCTCATTCTCACAATTGGGTAACTCTACCAAGCTACTGAGTGCACTCTGAGTTCACAAAGCCAGTAAATTAGGGGACAACTTATCATTGCTGTAGTGGAGCTGATTGGGTACGAGTTCTGAATACCAAGAGAGGGTTTTGTCCGGAACCCTACCAGGGGAAAAGGATCATACCAAAACAAAGCCCCATTAATTATGATAAACTGCGGCCAATTCCTCTTATATAGTGCCATATTGCCGTTAGCCAATAGTATAGTGTTAACTGGACAATTTTTGGTAACAAGATGATTTTTTCAGGAGGAGTCCAGGAATATGTGTAGAATCACTGATAAAAAGTACCCGAAAATCCCCTGGTGGCATTCTTCAAAATCCAAGATGGCGTTCAAAATGCCGCCATTTTTATTTTGTTCTAATATCCAACCATACCCGCTAGAAACCAAAAGGTATCCAAACATATGTTTTGAGGTTTAAGGATTACATATAAAAAACACTGTAAAGATGATTTTACCTTGGCAAGTATCCAAATCCAAAATGGCGCCCCAAAATTTGCTGCGTTTTGAATCCTTATGTGGATGAAATATGAAAATGGTCAAGTTTAGATAAATAAAATAGGCCACAGGGAAGCATACTGATGTGGTTTGTACTTCTAACTACCCAGACAAAACTTAACTAGCTAAAAAGGCAAAAGATGTTTTGTACAAAATTACTCCAGCTATGCAATATTACAAAAGATACCATTAATTATAAGAGGAATGAGAAGACATATTGGGAAATTTGTATCAGTTTGGTGTGTTCACGTTGAAGCTCAAAAAATGGAAGTAAGAAGTGTAAACTTGCTGAGGAACGTAAACTTCATGTTAAAAGAATGCAGTACCGAGTACAGGGGGAAGTTGTGTGGAAAAAGATAAGTTCTATATAAAAAAAGGAAAATTGGTTGAATAAGTTGACTTAAAGTTAAACAGCACCTAAATTACTAACTAATGATATTTCGAACCGTAGAGTCCACAATTAGCCCATATAAAGGTGCGAGATGTAAATAGTACCAGAGTTGGTTCCTTCTTCTTATGCCATCATTGGAATTAGCTAGCATGAAATCTTCTATAAGAGGATCAAAGGATTAACAGGATTGTACAGCTTTATTCCGCGAAAAGAGTATTTACTCTAGTCTAACTCTTAAATATCTTACACAAGGACACACCCACAGATTGTTGACAATATCGTAGGATCCTGGTGTGGACGGATAAATAAATGATGGGCCAATGAAAGCGAAGTGTTCTGCACGTCTTTCGTTCGCGAACGTCCAAAATCAGAGTGAAAGATCGCTCACCGTTCCAGGTTGATCAGCCCGGGACTCCTACCGGAGACTTATAGACTTCGCAGTCATCTATGATGTAGCCAATGACCCGTGGCTCTCCAACAATCGTAGCCCGGTGAAAGTCCCGTGACGATCATGTGAAGGAAGCGCTTTGTACGGCCAATTCCAGCTCTGAGTTTGCCGAGGTCGACCCAAGCCCTCCCACCAAGGTACAGACCCCTGGCTTACAAGATGGCCGGGACACAAACTGCTTTAGATCCAAGGGCAAGAGGCACGAAACACAAATGAGATCCATCTGTCATCGATCCAGGCTGGTTGACAGGGAGACCGCGATTTGCTGCAGCATTCATGAGGCCGGAGGGAAGCAATTCCGTGGAACTCTATGATCCCCGTGGGGCGTTGGTGGTGGGACAAGGCCACCAGGCTCATCACACTCCTAGTAAGATTGATCATCTGAAAGTCCTCCTATGGTGTGCAGGAGCTATGCCAGACAGAACTGCGAAGGTATTCTATAGGCGTCACCAAAAGGCAAACCACTAACATTTCCGAACACATCATCCCGTGTGAGTAAACACTGTGACTCCACACAGGTGCAGCGCACTCAGCAGCCGAGAATGCCAAAGCAACAACTGGTGTATGCAAGGCACCGAAAGCCGCATCCCACCCAGCCCCCACAAGGCTGTGTCTTGGCAGCGTCTGCCTTGGTGTGTTGATTGAAAATAAGGCTGAGGTCCATGACGGCAAGGCACCCCGGTGCCGGGCCATGCGACAGTCCATCTCCATCTAGAGTGATGTTAAGTTCTCTTTTTGCACACCGACGTCCAAGGTGAAAAACAGAGCTGACGGCCCTGGGCCTGCCGAGTTTCAAGTGCCATCGGTGGAAGAATTGACCCACAGTGATCAGGTCCCTCTGCAGCACCGCCTCCAAGGCCCCAAAGGAACCAGCAGGCATTCCAAGTGCGGTATCGTCTGCGCAGGATCACTGCGAACAAGCTCCCATTGGCACATCTGAGACGCAAATGTTAAAAGACTGGGCGCCAGGACAGAACCCCGAGGGGCACCGCCCTGAAGCCGGCGCCCTTCACTGCACTGCCCACCCGATGTCTCCAGGACGAAAGATCCGTCCCGGATGAGCAGCATCACGAACCCGACAAGCCCGACATCAGGGAAGACCCTGAGCAGCCCGAGGCAGAGACCTCGACGCCAGACTTATCATACGCAACAGTTAGATCTATGAACAGGGCCATACGCAGGATTTTTTTTTTGGGGGGGGTTAACGTTGCGGGCCTCTTTTTGGTAAAAGTGGACCTAACCCCCAAAATGCTTCCTTTTTGAATATCTGTATAAAAAGTGGACTTTTTTGTCAAAATTTCCCTAAATTTTGGACCCTTTTATTACAAAATTCAGCAAATAGTGGGCCTTTTTGCCCTGTTTGTGGAATTTGCGTTCCCCGGGCTGCGTACGGCCCTGTCTATGAAGACTGCTCTTATGGAAGACCGTCTCGATGTGTGTGGTAACTACGCAACGTGATTGTTGGACGTATTTTTCTCAAATCACTGAGGTTTTAAAAAGTGTAGTTGTTTTGCAATACAAATTTCTAAACGAACTTCACTCCTATTCTTTGTGTGCTTAACGAAGTTCACAAGGATGAGGCTTGTGGCAAACTTGCTGAAGTCACGTGATATATTTTCGCTGGCTTCTGTTTTGGTATTGCATGGGGCGTTGTAAATATACCACAGGGAATAAACATGGTAGCTTCCATGATTGCTGTACAGTTGTGTACATTTGTCGGAATAAATCTGGATTTTTTCGCAAGGAATACTCCAATGGCCATGAAAACCATCTGGTACGTTTACTTTAGGGATATTTCATTATATATGTGCAGATAGATTCATACCAATAAATCACTTTAAATTTTCTGTAAAATAGAGAGCCTCTATGATGATGGCCTAGGCCCAGCTTGCATTTCTGAAGTGATAAACTTGTGACCAATCACAATATTATGGATTTTTGCAAAGAACTGGGGCTAGTTTGGCGACAGCAAAACAATGGTTATGCCTACTGTTCCCAAATGACCGTGAAAGTCTGTTGTTACAAAAAAAAAAAAAAGCAATCCGGAAAACCAAGCGGGAAGAAGCACAAGACAGCATACCTAGCCTAGTAGGTGTATTCCCCAAAAAGCCATAAAGCTAATTCATTGTCTACCTATATTGAAGCAGAAGAATGGCAACCATACGACTCCGGCATTACCAATCAAGATGCAGATGCGGTGGAGTGGAATATGTCCTTTTGGAATATGATTCTCTAATTAAGTCAAGATTCGTGAATCAGAACAAGTAATTAACTGAAAAGAGAAAGAAGTCTTCAGTGTGAAAATACATTTGCAAAGTACAGGGTACCAAGAAAACTCATTAATGTAAAAAAGTAATTACACTGACATTGTCTCAAAATATGTAGATGTTAAAAAGGTGAAGAAAAGTGTAGAAAAGCACAAGAAAGAGCTAGAAAAAGAAAATAACAGAACTTGAAAATGAAGAGGTCGAACTTTTAGATCTTATTGTTGAGAGATATTGTTTTATTAGAGAGTATATATACCTCAGGTAAAGTAAACAAACAGTTGAAGTATACTCAAGGTAGAGTGCAAACATGAACAGAGAGTTGAAAGAAATATAAACGTGATCTGAAAGCAGAAAGAGAAGAAATGACTGAGACGTTTAAATTAGGCTCCAGGAAGAGATGGAAGTGGAAAAGGAGAAGAGTAGAAATGGGTATGGTGGTATTATTAGGTCGTAACAACGACTTCCTGTTAAGGACACGTGTCGTCCCTTATCAGAATTGTTTTGGAAACCTTGCTGTTTTGGATGTGGGTCGGCTTCCCAAGGAGACTTTGATGAACCTCATGGCAGTTTAAGCCGATATTATATCAAAGAAACAGGTCACCAAAACGCTGTGGAACAATGCAACATTACACGGATGCAATCTAAGAAAGAGTTGTCTTCACTACTAGAAAACTCTTTCTTACTAAAGAATCTGCAGTATATAAGCTTTTGTTCAACATAAAGAACACCATGACCAACATTAAGACCATGACAAGTTGAGCTATGGAGAAAAGATTTCCTTTCCAACAATAAGATTTTTAGGCATTCGTCAAGCAAATTGTGTAGTGCGTCTAGTATCATGTCTATGCAAACAAACGGGCTGCCAGCGCTCTTGCCATTGTTTTCGATCCCATGACGCATTGCGGTTCCAATTCGCGATAAACCTTTATATTGATCAAAATTATGACACTGGGCTATCTGCACTGAGTTGAATTGCCATATGGTCAGATTCGTACAAATTTTGCTCTACATTCCTGTGAAGGACAAGTTCTCTCGCTTATTGTATTTTTTCAAGCATATGCTAATTGACCCTGCACAACAATTTCCGTAGCAAATTATTGTACTTTTGCGACCTCAGCACTGACCGTGTAGGGCGTGGTTAATTGCTATATTGTTATATGCAAACTGAAAAAGTGAACTCAATCGATGTAAAAGATGATTTCATTACCTGGAGTTGTTTTTTCGATGGATTATATTACCCAAGCCTTATGTTTAACTATTGGTACTGTTATCATCATTTGGTGCACCAAATCATCGGCAAAGAAACTACTTGGCCAGTTGTCGGATGTGCACCGGAGTTACTGTTTTTGTATTATGTTAAAGGAATGGATTCAGCAGCGATATTGAAATTGTTGATAAAGAAATACGGCAACATAATCAGCATTAACTCATTAAATCAGAGAGGCATTTCAAGATCCCCTTCTGTGTGACAGACCACATACAGAAAATACAATTCAGAACTTTGGAAACATATGTAAGTTCCCAGTTTTAGTCCTATTTTATGATACCATGTGTTGAATATGAAATGTAAAAACATGTGTTTGCAATAATTACACATCATGAAAATTTAATTTCTAGAGAAGTACGGCAAAACAAAGTTCTCTAATTTTGTTCTTCACTTTTAAGTTCAAAAACCACAACCTCAAATTTCAAGGCAAGGTGATGGAATCTAGTAAAATCAAAGTTGTTTACTTTTTGGGAGACGATCAAATCTTAAATACGTGTTTACTCATTTATGGACTTTGTTTTCGGCTGGCCGTTATCATGGAAATGCTAATTAAATTACGTTTTTAGATATGGTCAAATATTATAATCAAAGCTTTTGATTTCCAATACTGAAATCACTTTTTTGTTTCATTTTGAATTTAACACTCTGCTATACACTAATCATTGTTACCACAGATCTCAAATTTTAATGACTCTACAATGAGTATTTCATGACCAAATATGATGCGGCGCAAAATTTATTGCAACCATCGCCTCTCTCGAA
>JAMKCH010010179.1:0-113199 GCA_023653785.1 Ophioderma brevispina | reverse complement strand
GTTGACTAACTCTCAATTTGCCCGTCTCAATTAACTCGCCATTTGCCCAAGTGTTGACTAACTCTGGCTTTTTGCCTTTGTTGAACTCTGCTTTTGGCCCATGTCGATAACTCTCCTTGTCGAATACCTCGCATTTTGCCCTTGGTTAACTCTCAATAGGGCACTTTTTCAGTCAGGTGTTCCCTTTTTAAAAATCGGTTAAAATTGGGTATGTCAGATCAACATTTAAAGTTTCAATCAACCTTAATTTTTGACATTCCTACAGATTTTAACTTACTGTTGATAGAGAAGGGCCTGTGGGGTCAGTCGATTGAGGCTCGCCCAGCACTCCAATGTCGTGGGTTCGAGCACCACTGCTGTCAATGTGTGGAGCCCTTGAGTAAGGTGCTTTTCACAATTACTCATCTCCCACCCAGGTATAAATGGGTACCAGCATTAGTCAATGCTGGGAAGCCAGCATTTGTCAATGCGCTGGGAAGGTAACAGACTCGCTGTGGCGGGAAGAGTGGCCGACCCCCACAGCAAAATATAATGCGGACGGCCCAAATGCCTAAAGACAGAGAGATGGCCCCTCCTCCATGAGCTTGCTCAGCAATGACACTTTACCTTTATTGATAGCAACCATGAGTTGCAACAGATCTCGCCATTTCTGTTTTAGATTATATTTAGAAACAGGTAGACAAAAACACATCATTTTGCAGCGGGCTGGACTTACCTCTGTTTCCCATGTTTTTACTGGTGTGTGAATCCATTAGCCACTTCCACAGACAGACGATGGCATCCAAACCCTTTTCAATATAACAGCTCACTAAAACAAATCAGGATGAATAGTTAATTGGGAGAACACCAGCGCTGTCACTTTCGGAGTCTACTTTATCCTTTTAAGCTAGCCACACCGAGTATATATCTCTCTCTGTGACGGTGGACGTAGTAGTGAGAGAAAAACAATCACCTTTGCAGTATCTTTTGTCATAGATTATGTGTTCTGAGGTCTCTGGGGCTTTGGACCAGACTTTGGCGGGTTAACCTGGTTTTGTGATCGTTCAACCATTCCACTTCCCTCATCAACAACAAACTTTGTACCGACACTCAAACAATATTCTAAAGAAGTCTAGGTTTGCCGCCGGGGACCTCGCCTCCATTATCGATACACACGCCAAAGAATTCTCAACCACCAACAAAGCGAGGCACGTCGTCTAATTACTACGTCACACCACCCTGTACCATGCATAATTCATGTCGTGTGATCTATTACAACCAATTACTGCACGGGTCCGGCATGTACAATCAAGAGACACAGGTTCCAAACGTCCAGTAATTGAATGTAACACAAAAGATCGAAAATAGCAAACGGTATATAATGGAACGATTTTATAAATGGGGAATGTTTTGAAGAAGTGTGGGTTTGTCTTGTGCATATTAGCACTGTCAGTATCATTAAATACATGTCAAATCTAAACCACTGACATTTTCCCTAATACGGACTGTGAGCTATTGCAACACAAATTGTACTAAGTGTCTACGGAATTATTATGAGCAAAATGAGGATGAAATGTAATTTGGAATTTTGGCCCCCTGCTAAGCTTCTGTGCTTTGGATAGGTTTACAAGTGACCCAGCCAAGGTTAATTATATTAAGCAGTGGCGCGCTGTTCAATATAATCCATGATGTTGTTAAGAAGTTCGTTTGTGCTCAGAGCAATAACTGGAGTTGCGTGTAGCTCCATCGTCTGAATGCCTTTGACTTCTGATGAGCCAGCTGACAGAGCTTGCTCCTTAGGTATTTTGGCTGCTTATCAGTTATAGCCTTCTCTTTCCTTTAGAATGCCCAAGGATGCCAGCCATTTGTTGAGTGATGTTTGCATAAACCACTGCTTTCCTGCTTCGATGGGAGAAGAAAAGAGAAAAAAAAAGAAATTGGGAAGTAGTATATTGGCCACCTCTTTCACGCCAGCCCTTGTATTTGCACTTCTAGCATATGCATTGGATAAGTTCTCCTCCATGGTACCGTCACCCTATGATGATCAATCTTGTGTTGG
This sequence comes from Ophioderma brevispina, assembly GCA_023653785.1. Taxonomy (NCBI): domain Eukaryota; kingdom Metazoa; phylum Echinodermata; class Ophiuroidea; order Amphilepidida; family Ophiodermatidae; genus Ophioderma; species Ophioderma brevispina. The sequence goes on along the minus strand of JAMKCH010010179.1, from coordinate 111,161 downwards.
TAGCAAAGATGGATATCTGGTCTCTACTCGTCTCAGTGTATTTTCTGGAGGAACACTATTTGTTTGTGTTCCTCATCATCAGGAATCCATCAAGGCTTCCTTCATATGCTGGTTGGCTCGTCCTTGGCATTGCAAGACGGGATTTTCGATAGATTGTACATCAGCTGTGGCGATCAGGCTATCATAGAGTATGAGTTGTCAATTCTCAAGTGTGATATTTTTTCTGGTTTTTGCCTTTGTATGTTCCGCTTTGATGAGTACAACAGCTATTGAGATGGTGGAACAGTAGTGCAATGACATTTATGACATGATTGGCAGAGTCCCTAGATTGGTCTTGGCCCACAGCTCCAGATCGCAGGGGAGGGAAGGTGATACGAATTGCGTTATGTGGAAAGACATCAACTCTGACGCCCGGGGGGGGCCCTCATATATGAAAGGACGGGGATGTGCGGATTGATTTCAAAGTAGGGGCATTCGCGGAGGAACTTTTAGGGAAAAAGGGGGTCCTTTGGTTAGGCATGCCAACCTGTGGGTCAATCACTGATCCTCTCACTTTTGTGAAAAAAGTGGGTCATTCTCGTTGAATCACTGAGCCTCTCACATTTGTGAAAAAAGGGGTCGTTCTCGGTGATAGCATTACATAAAAGAAATAAGGGGGTCATTCAGTGACATGAATAAAAATGTGAGGCATCCCTTAGAGTAAAAAAAGGGGGGTCGTGCAGTGACAGGTTAAAAAAGGGGGTCTTCATGGACAGCAGGTTTTAAAAAGGGGGGTCTTTAGTGACAGCAGGTTTAAAAAAGGGGGTCAATAGTGCCGCCACATACCATCACCTGACGTCAAGATATACAAAGGTTTCTTCTAGGAGGTGTGGATCTGCATGACAGACTCCCAATGCAATCACTGCCCTTGTTTCCACGTAGAGGTTAGACCAAAATACTTCCCATATACATCTGTGATCAGTCAGTGAGCTTTTTCTTGTTCTGACGCACTCGTAGTCTTTGATCAGATTGCGGTTGTTTTGTAACCAAGACCAGATGTGGCAGGAGATATAGTACTCTGGACTCACAGTAGCCTACAATGCGTTGAAGGATCTAGTGTGCGCTCGATTCCAGTTGACTCTTCACGCAACATTCAGTTTCACGCTTTATTACCTTGTCGTCGTTAGAAGGCCCGGACTATGGTTTGATCCTGCCAGACCATATCCCACCTTTTACACCGGCTCTGTCCGTCTGACCGCTTGTCATTTCATTCAGAATTATAGTGGCGTTCTTCGTTTAGTATTTTACACCATTTCATTCTGGCTTTGTCGTGTTATCTTCCATGTATTTCTGTTAGAGTGTTTCTGTACTGCAAGTAGCTTTGGGAAAGGAAGCTATAAACCCCATGTCAGTTTTGTAAATAGCATTATTGTATATCAACAGCTTCATAAGCCCCTCAGTTGACTTGCATGGTTTTTTGAAGCATTTCTGTAGCTTTGTACCTACCATGTCTCTGTGTTATTGTTCTTCAGGTCATTATAGATCAGCTTCCATAAGGAAACCACTAGGGTTGACTGTGGCAAATAAGCAATCTGATGCCCGTCTATTATAGGCCGGGAGCGAGGCCCTGTTATTGAGTTTTGTGTCCCGTCGTTGTTGTTAGGCATTGGGGACAAACTTTCATGGGCCAAGACTTGCATTTGCTGGTTTGGCTTTCATAGTCCATGCATGTCCACTGATGAACACTCCACTGTAGTTACAAGTCTTGACATCCTTCTGGACTCCCAGATACGAGGGTCGGTCATCTGCGCATGCTGGCAGTACCCGATGGTGTTTGGCCTGGGTCCTAAATGACAAGAAACAATTGAGTTGAAGCTTTTTGTTTTGAACACATATGAACAAGCTCATCAGAGACTTAAATATAATCTTTCCTAAGGTGCGTCTGGCAAATAACATGAATACCACCCAAAGCAAACACAAGGATGTGTGGTACAGTATACCATATGCATTTTGCAAGTCTAGCCATGTAGTCACAATTGATTACCATTCTGTTCTGGGCATCTTGGGAATTTCACTTAGTGCTTCTGTGTGTTCCAACATCCTGATATTTTCATGAACCCTCTGAAGGATTGTTTCTGTTCTGGCAGTTGATGGTTCTTTGAGCGAGGATGTCCATTCCGAGGTTACCACTAGAATTCTTCAGTGTGATAGATCACTAGTGTTCTCCTCTTTGGATATAAGGATGGTTTCTCTCGTTCTCCAGCTTGCAGGTATTACAGCTGTTCTCCATATATTGCAAATAACTTTGTGTGGTAGCCGGGTTGTTCAAGGATATTTTTTCCACACAAGGTATGAGATGGGATTGGGGGGTAGGAGATGCAATTGGTACCTGGAGCACTGGCATTTGAAGATAGCTGTTTAACTCAGACAGACTGGATGGTTTAGTGTTTAGTGCCTTGGTCAGCTTTTAGAGGTTGGTATTCAGGGGTTGATTTAATTTTTTCCTCTACTGGTCCGATCATGGAAAAAAATGTTGCCACACTTTGTCCGATTTCGGGGGAAAGCGAACCCCTCTCCTCAAGGCAATGTTGATCCAAGTCATGTTGTCAGTACCCTCTCCAGGTCCCCCAACATTGATCGATGGGGGATGGGGAAGGATATGGCAAAGAGGAAGACCCCTTCTCACTATTGAACAATTACTTGCCCAATTCTTATTTCAGCTGTGAGCATGGGGACTGTTGCCATACATTGTATCAAGTGTGGCAACTAATTTTTTTCCATGATTGTAGGAAACTTACTGGCCCTGCAGTGAATTAACTCACAGGCCCAACAATATTCCATCCTATGTTCATGAATTTGTCGCTTACGCTAAACGTTGATAATAGGCCTAAATGTCAAAACTACAATAGGCTCTGTATTTGAGCCCTCAGTTCCTAGAGACACTCAACTTTGGTTAGGGTTGGGGTATGTTGTTTAGTCCCACTAGAAAACACATTTTCCTTTCCATTGACATGAGGTATTTTGTATTTAATTTGCAATTTGTTAGTTAATACTAGAGTTGTTTTTCAAACTTCTTTGTGCATATGGACCTTAGATTCCGTACACATGATAATGAAAATAACTCAATTGTAAAGAACTGCAATCTCAGTGGATATCTTGCATGTGATGAACACTTTAATACTGTTTCTTGCAGACATCAAGTTTACATCCCTCAACCAAATTTAAGTTTTACTAAGAAACATTTATCTCCTTTAATCCAACACAGGTGAGCCCCCCCATGATCCCCATCTATATACATATCAAGATTTAAATACATGTTAAAATAAGCCCTTAAAAACTAGTACAAATGCTGGCCAACGGTAATATCTTAAGTCAGAAATATTTAACTTTAAAAAGGTGTGTATCAAAATCTGAAAAAGATTTCATACTACAAGTAAAATAGAATATAATAAAAGTACTATTTTTTGCTTCCACTTGTATAGATTTCTGTAAGACTCATTTTCTTGTGAAATTTCCCCTCGATTTCCGTAACTCATTTTCTTGTGAACATCCACTCCATCAATGCCAATGAATCAAACCCACAACAGCAGGTTTTAAAACTCATTTCCACATTATGGATCCTACCTTTTATTTGCAAAATGAACACTAATTATGCATGGAAACGCATGTGGAAAGTAAACTAGATGTTTTTGGACTGACTGGTAAATGGTCCATAGCCAATTATCTAGCTGCCAAAATTGCAGATAGTGACTATTAGTTATGATTGTTTTCAATCTCAACAAATAGTCTAATTAATATATTTATGAAATGACCCAAAACAAATTGCCAAAGAAACAATATACTGTGAAATTGTCTAAAAATAATATATCAAAAGTTTACCAAAATCAACCTAGTGGGACATGCAGAAATAAGGGAGAAACGGGGACAAAAATTGGAATGGTTAGAATCGTTTTAAAAGATATACCAATTTATTGGGCTACTCGTAAGGTTTAAAAAAAGTCTAGTTTTGTCCTATCTATGATCTACAGTTTCAGTACAATAGGTACATAACAGTCCAAGGTTATCCTGTAGCCCCAGTCACATTTTGCATGTTCCAATTATGCAACGACTATCACAGATGGTGCAACCAGTATATTTTCGGCTCCTGTGACATTAGGCGAACAATTTGACACCATTTTTATAACAAACAGATATAACTGGAAAGTTACCTCCATTCTGACCTTGAACCTAATATTTAACTCTTGAACTACAACCTGCCAATATGGCAAGCTATACCTTTTTTAATCCTTGAAAGGTGACAAACATGTTGGTATACCTTTCAACGTATTTGACTCTTCATATTTTGACCCCCGTATAATCCTTTCCCCCTTAAAAATACACATTTCACTCCTTTGCTGTTGGTAAACGTTTGATATGTTGTTCTTAAAGGTTATCTCACATATCAATCCTGTAGAAATTCTTTGGCAATTTGTTTTGGTTTTAGGCATCATTTGGTCCTACTTGTAATCAGTTGAGGACCGGTAAGTGTGATCAACATTTAGCCTAGCCCTGCAGGGCTAGACCATGGAATCGTATGGGGATCCATAGGATCTTGCTACTTGTTATGCTAGGCTAGCTTAGTGTAGTCAAGCTAGTCTGACTGAGCTTAAAATGACACGGTCTACTGACTGTTATATAAAACAAACAATGAACTTTTTCATTTGTGCACTGGAAAGAAGATATGTTCCATCAACTCTGCTAAGTCCTCTTGAATGGAACATTTTCGTATTTAAACGTATGAAAAATATTCTTACTATTGCACTTCTAAACATCATTACTTGTATACTATCGAATAATTATACCCTTGTCTCATTCTTGTTATAAATCTGAGTAGCATACTCACTTATAAATTTTAGTACCAGCACAGATCAGACTAGTGCAATTATTGAACTTGTTAATATCAACTCCGGCTGTCACCTGCACAACACTGTAAGCTTACCTCCTGTGTAAAAGAATTAAGTTTTCACTCTCCTTCGCAAATTATATTTTTCTTTAAATACCAAACCTTTTTTTAAAAAAAGGGCAATTCATATAATGAGTTAATAAATCAACAGATGATTAAGAGTAATGAGGTCCTGCCTCATATGGGAATATGTTGTAATCAGTGCACTCTTTTTGTTTCCTTAGAAATTGGTGATTCCAAAGATGCACTCCAACCACCCTATCGCAACTGCTTCACGTTGCACACCACCCTCTCGTTAACACCAAGGGTGTTTTGAATCATCCCACACTGCATTGCAATGTGCCTATACGTACTGTACTTAATCCATGTTTAGTACTTAAGGATTAACACGGTGGGTTTGAAGTCAGGTGGTAGCACTAAGTTTCGTTTTGGCATCAGTAAACGCTCTTTTTGCCATTTTGGACAATAAATTACATTTTGATTGAGCTAACGCGTCCGCTGGACGTGCAAAAAATCACTCCCGACTTAATCAAGTATGGCCTTTCCAAGTCCACTCAGCAAATGTAACATGCCATGATGAATTTTCCACTTTCGCATTGCAATAAATCCCGAATTTACTGCCTACGTTTTTCATTTCTAATTTCGCATAAGTGAAAATTCGTAAACATGATGGCACATTCTTGGAGACCCCGCCCTATTGTCCTCCCAGCGATGTCATGTTGGTCTTACGCACATGTACATTTCATTATACCTTACTGACTGTATAACATGTAAAATGACAGTGGAACGTCTACTCAAGGAATGCCCATTACCCTAAGTGGTCCAATAATGCACAATTGGCCAATACAAGATCACTCCGCGCACATGTATTGAAGACCTTATTTACCAATGCCTATTGAAATTTCTGTTATCATTTTTCAATTCATAAGTTGATGTATTTTAGGTCTTTAATATTATGACACCTGAATTTGAAAATCAAAACTTTGGATTGTTCAAAAAGGCATCGAATGTTGTTGAATTATGTGTTTGTACTGGCCGGTACCACCGGATTAATCGATCGACCGGGGCACAGAGTACATTGTTATCATTCGTAATCTTGTTGCTATGTGTCCTTCTCACAAAACCTATAAAAATCCGTTCTGACTTTAGTCAAATTGTACCCGAAAGACGAGTTTAAAATAAGAACCGCCGATAATTATTATTCATTACCTGCTGAACTGTTTTAAGGTGACGATGTCAGGGGATTCCCCTACAACGATGTAGTACCGGTAGCTTCTGAATGAAGAACAACGGTTGTGAATAAATGAAAACTTCTTTTTCGCAAAGTTTTTACACCAATATAGCGGAAAGTACTCAATATTTTCCGCTGCCAGTACGTATCTAAAGGGTATTGAAATTTAAAAACTCTCAATATAGTAGGCAACGCGGCACCATACCAAATTTGCAATAGACCTTTGCACATCCTCGAAATGCACTCATTCGATGCCTAATTTCCATCCGGGAATTTTTACCAGCCTCTAGTCAGCTAAAAACATACGTTTAGGAGCTGTAATAAATACCAGAAAACTTACCCTATCGTGACGTTGCACTATAGTTGTGTAATCGTCCGTCCGTGAAAGTAGGGCACAGTTTACGTCGAAATATCACTTTTTTGTTGTGAATTCACACAGTGTGCCTCGATTGTTTTTTGTTCCATAGCTTTCTTCTACATTTTTATAATATTACTTCACGTGAAAAGTCCTTTGTATTGTAATAATTATAGGCAATGTTCGGCGACGCGAACGAAACAATTTGTTTGTAACATGACCCTCGTACAAGTTCCCGGATGGAATGGGCACCGAATGAGATGCAATTTCGGAGGGGGGAAATTTTTCGTGCAAATGGGCTAGTAGGTGGGCAATTACACCTCGGGTGCATGTACTAAAATGAGGGCTCTCCCATTCATAACTTGCCGCCGTATCACGTTAGCCAATCAAAAAACGAGAGCATCAACCATGCATGTACCTCGCTACAATATATAGTCACAGAGTGCGGCGGAAGCTTAGGAGGGGCAAAAAATGACATGATTAACTTATGTTGGTAAAGAATTAATGCACAAACCTTTTTTTCCCCTTAGGCACTAAGTGTTAATAAACCTATGTAAAACCAATTGTAGGGAAGCATATCTATTTTTTTTCATAGGAACAACAACACTACTCATTAGGGGCCTAATGTCTCATACAAATTTGAAATTGTTGCCGATAAATCCAGAAAATATGCACGCACCGAAAATCGATTTTTCCCTGGGCGATCCTAATTAATCAGGCTTAATACTGTATTTTGCGAAACAAAAACAAAACGACCAACAAAACCCATAGAGTTAACACACTTATTCCGTTATGCCAACGTTATGCATGCAGAACGGAATAAAGCATATATCCAATGGGCATTTTGTTTTCATTTCGTTTCACAAAATACAGTAAAGCCAAATTAATCATTCAGTTGTGAGATCAAAACTAGGCCACGGTTGCGGACCTCTCACTTGAGAAACTGGAAGGATTGACGTTGTTTATGTTTTTTATCGGCCGCAGGTCATCAAATTTGGTAAATAAAATTGGATGGATTTGTCAGCACAATTCTCCAATTGGTCGAGCTATGAGTTTTTACACCTCCTATGTACAAAAGGCAGCATTTTAAATACCGCACATGTTTTGATCGAGATCTCGATCACTTGAGCACTGTAAGTGTTAAAAAAATTGTGCCGTCACTGCGCTACTCGCACTTTGTTTTTAAAAACTCATAGGGAGGCCAATGACGTTGGAGTATGCAAAAAAAAAAATCCAATTTTTTATCATTATTTTGTTTTCCAGATCTTTGTCTTTATTACGTAACATTAATTTTAAAGAATGTAAATATGTACAGCCGTAAACTAGGCAAACCGGATACCTGACACAGGACACCCCAGCATGTAGTCCTGCACCAGACAACTGGCTCCAGAAACTTAAACACCTGAACCTAACACCCAACATCTGAATCTTCTAAAACCCAACCCGACACCCACATGAACACGCAACATGACACTAATCACCTGACACCCAACATAACAACTGAACACTCAACAGGACACCAGTCTCCTGACACCCAACATGACACCCATCACCTGACACCCACCCTGACACCATCCGCATGAACCCCCAACCTGACACGCGGTCACCTGACCCCCAACATGAAACCCTCACCGGTGACTTACACCCAACATGAACTGTCCACCTGGCAACTCACATGACACCCGTCACCCTGACCCCAACATGACACCCGTCACATACACCCTCACCTGACACCCAACATAACAACCTGACCCAGCACATGAACCCATCATCTAACACACAACACCTGACAACCATCACCTGACACCCAACATGACAACCATCACCTTACCCCAACATGACACCCCCACCTGACACCTGTAACTTTACACCCAACACTACACCGTCACCTTACACCCACATGAGTCACTCAACCGCACCCCTCACCTGACACCTAACACCACACGACCTGTCACCAAACACCAAACATGACACCATCACATGACCATCCCACCTGGTACCCGTCAACATGACACTTGTCCCCGTGCACCTCACCTGACACCCACAGACACCCATCACATAACACCCATTAACCTGACACTCAACATGACACCCATCACCTGACCCCAACCTGACCTTCACTCAACATCACACCCACATTTTTGACATCACACCTGACCCTCAAACCTGATGCATAATGACACCTGACACCAATCTCCAGCCGACACCTTGACACCCAACATTTGACCACCAACTGACACCCAACATTTGACAACCGACACCCAACATTTGGACAACCAACTGACACCCAACATGACACCCAACATGACATCCAACACCTACACAGCATCTGACACCTGACATCCACACCCAAATCTGTCACCGACATCCAAGATCTGACACTTAACACTCAACACCTGGCAACTTACACCCTTCAACTGACCCCAAAACCTGGTACCAATGTCTGACACTTAACCTGACACTAAACCCCAGACACCTTATCTACCTGCCACCCAACATCTAATTCCTGACACTATACACCACCTTATTCTCCACCTGACACCGGTCATAATCAATTAGCACCAGGAACTACTAAGACAAGACAGACCAAAACTCATGAAACCTCCCCCTCCAAGAAATGAAACATCCCTAAACTATTTCAAACAATCATTAGCCTCCCTCAGCCAACTGTCCAATTAAAATAATTAGCGCTATTACTTTGCCAGCTATGACATAGCCAATACACTGTTTTAATGGCTATTTTAACCATGTACAAAGATACAGGATGGACGATTCTGAAAACAAAATGTTTAAAATTGTGCTCTAAAATGATAAATAACATATTGGTTTTATATTATGTTGTCATCATGAAAAACATTGACAAAATTTAAAGAGTCGGGGGTTCGCCAACGGGTCGGTCGGGCAACCGGAAACAATTATATTTTTGTGCAGCCTTATAGTCGAACAGGGCGGCCTATAGCGATAGGCTATAGTAAAAAAAATCTAAGTGAAAAATGATATATGCACTCGTGTAATGTTGACTGTGTTCTGATGACAACCCTCCGTGCATAACAGACTATTTGCATGTGAATCCACCAAACCTTGTGCTAAGAATCATTGTTTTCGTCCTAATCAAAATTGTCCATATGTTGTTTCGAAAAAGATATCTAATTCCAGCTACGTAAACTCCGGTGAGCGATCCAATACTTGCTAGTATGTCCGACTTAAAATTGGTTGAAACTTGAACGTTTCACCACCGCCAAACCGTACATACGACAGCTGTAAAGGACTCAGGCCGGCCAAGGGCAACATATTTTTTATCAACAAGGTCACGTAATGTTGTAATCGACTCTCCATTGGTGGAAGCGGGGCCAAGGGCGCAATCAACGAGATCACGTGGTTGTAATCGACAAATCGATTGGTCATGACTACGGCGGTGCGGAAAGTAAGATCGTGCATATTAAATTAGCTAGCCTAGTGCCGTAGCACCATGGGAAAATGTTTGATGCTCGCCAGAGCCCATCATATTGCAGTACCTTTCGCAGTCTGTGACACAGACTACACCGTGGGAAATACTGGACCGCCGTAATATTGCAGGGAAGATCTACTATTTTCGGTGATACCCTTGAATACACGGAGCTTACAAACACCATTCATATGATAGGCATACCCACTAAAAGGAGCTTGACTCGATCGGAACTAATAGAACCAGAGAACACGAGAATTCTTTGCCAAATGCCAGACCTTGGCAGGGCATAATCTAAATGCACGGCGCATAGTCGTAACTTGACGGCATATTACCAATTTCCCTCCAATTCTAAAAGATCCACAGCCCGAAAACCGCTCCGAGCAGCCAAAACACACCCCGATTTCGAGAAATTGCTCTATGGAGACTTGTCCCATATCCATCCCTACTCACTACCAAAATTTCATCGCCGTACGATCAAAAATGAAGCCCCTGATAGTCGTCACGTACGAAATCGAGACTCATCCATCATGACTATACACTGGCGCTATAGCGCGAGTGTAAAAATCATCGTATATAAATTTCCATAAATTACAGTTTAACCAATCGGCAAATGTAATGACCTCAGTCTGAAACACATTTTCGTGCGCAGAATGCACAGAAAATGGCGGTCGTAACCGAGAACTCGTCTACTGCGCATCTGTACAACCCTATGGAAAAATTTTCTAATACACTGAAATGACGCTGTGATTATTTTCGTGCAACTTTCCTAATAATTTCTTTTCACCTTTCCAAAATGCAAAACTCGTTAGATTTTTAGTAGCGAATGTGTTTTCCTGTTTATCAGTAGACGATTCAGATAATTTTTCAAAACAAAAACCGTGTTTCGTAGCGATGTGTGAAGGCGATCTACTCAAAGCCGACATTTTTACAGCTGCAGGTTACAGCTTACGCTAGTCTAAATTGCAATTGGTTCACGTTAGTGGACCTGGACTCCAAAATTGTCTATATCATGTTTATCATTTATATGCTAAATAGTAAAAACGTTAAGAATTCGAAATTCTGCTGCCAAGATTGATTTCAATGATATATTTACTGATTGGTGACTGATAAATTAAAAATCATCAAGCAGGAAGATGTGCAATTTCATTGCCTGATCAAGTGAGTTGTCAAGCTTTTTATTATGTGAAGTTCAATCTGAAGAGAGAGGTGTATTGTGCCTTAACTCAGTCCAAATGTTATGTGCGACTTTTTGTGCAGCTTTAAATGTTGGTTCTACGTTGATGTTCTGGACTTGATTGAATCACTGTTTTTATATTTTTTCCTCCAAAAAGGTAATATTTTTTTCTGCAATGCACAATAACGTCAGATATTTCGAGCATCGTGTCAGTAAATTCGATAATCAGTCGGTTGATCAAACGCATGTTCTAATCGTGCATCGGATTTACTTGTACAAAATCACAGCACTATGTGAAACCCGGTACAACTAGCGGTCATTCGGCCATACTTTTTAGCACTGAATCAAATCACGATAGGTTGACTGAATGAGGTGAAGCGTATTTAATTTAGTTATGATACTAGTATATATAATTAAACGTTTTTCAAAAAATATCTTTAAGATGATTGCAAACATGGAAGGAATAATAAGTAAGTTTAGACTACACATCCAACTTCGGCAAGCTCAGCTTCCTGTGAGGTCGGCCCATGGCAGCTACATTGGACTGCTATATTATTGCATTGTTAGTGTATTTGAACTATGACAAGAGCCCTTGCAATTTTGAAAATAAAAAATGTGGACCCCAGAATTTGTATTGTGGCCCTCAAATTTGCAATTCCAGTTGTTAAGGGGGGTCACTTGACCCCCTTGTTTCAAAATTAGTGGTAACCCCGTTTTGAAGACAGAAGCACATTAATTTCATATCACGACAAAATTTCCTAGTACTGATCACCTTGCAGGTTAAACTGAGTATAAAAGAATAGGAATATTTATGGGATCACATACCATTAAAGTGAAATTTTCCCAACTGGTGCATTGGGGATTGCTCACACAACCCCTTGTTAACCACTGCACAATTGATATCTATGGAAATTATACATCTACACCCCCCCCCTGTAACATAGCTGTCTGGGTTTCTAATTTGCAGAGCGCTTGTTACAAGCGATGCGTTTTTTTTTACAATTGATCTAGTTACCACCCTGTTTTTCACATCACGGTTTTACCTTGTGACTAAGGCACATGCTTTTAACATAACACTCAAAAATTCACAGGGCCTCACAAGGATCTTTTTTTTTGTTTTGTTTACCAAAACTGGAAAAACAATTATGTATGAATATCTCACTTGCCCCAATACAAAGAACCCATGAAGAAGCTCCACCGACTTAGTACAATCCTTCAGTACTTCGTTGTTCTGGCTTAAACTTGTCCCAGAACATATGCGTGTTGTTCCTTTTTCATAAGAGAGGATTGATCATTACACTACCCTGGGGAAGGGGGTCCTCCCTAAAGAATACAATTCCCCTGTTCATAGTTTATATTCCTATCTCATGGCCTCATGGTTTCATGGTGTTATTGCTCTCAGCTCTCATCCAAAAACTAAAGCCAAGAAAAGACCCTTTAATTCCTTTTTTTTTCAAAATTGTGCCACTTATTGCTTCATGGAGCATAACTTAAAAATTGCCAGCTTCAGCATTCTACTGTTGTTTTGGCGTCGGTGGTACGTGATCCGTGTCTCCTTAGGTGGCATGTGTTGTATTTCTTTAGGATTTTACACCTGTGAAATAAAAATGAGACACACAGTTCGACACTTCAGTGTTCACAAGATTTACAAGGCACTAATCAGTGATTTGCTAAATCAGGAAATCCGAAACATCATCAAAATCAGATTTTTGCATCTCTGTACCAACATAAGTGTCCTAATAACTACACTCAAGCCAGTAACGACCAACTGCATCCTATAAGGACAATCAGTCATATTTTAGTCATTACGGTCGTACGCACACGTACTACAACACGTATTGATGGAGTTCGTATCTTTTGAATACTAATTGTTTTCTTCCTTTCTATTGTTTTCAGTGGAAATACTTACTTTTTAGTAAATTCTACAGACTTATCCTACATTTTAAAGTTATCCTTCAAATTTCAGATATTTTGACTCTTTTTGGCAAATTACTGATAGTGCCTTTAACTTTTTATTTTTCAAAAAACTTAAAAAAAAAACATTTTTAACACAGTATATAGGATAACTGAATATCGTTAACATATTGTTCTGTTTGAAACTCTACTACTTCCCCTAATTATTTTCAAATTAATATCCAAATTTAATGTTTATTATGGATTGAGGTTCAGAAAGCTAATCTGGAATAAAAATTTAGACTTGCGGATTAAGTTGTTAAGACCAATTTTATATAAGTATCTAATCTTCTAATCACTTAACATTATATAATCTCTATTCACGCCTATGTCACCCAGTGGCTGTTTGCAGGTTTTTTTTTGGGGGGGGGGCGGGAGTGTTGCAGAACACCTCGAAAAAGTGGACCCTTTTTTGGTAAAAGTGTGGACCTACCCCCCATAAAATGGTCCTTTTTTTGGCTTTTTTTGATCATCTGATCACCAAAATTTGACTTTCTTGTGTCAAAATTTCTTAAAATTATTTTGGACTTTTTTATGCCAACAATCAGCAAAAATTGACCTTTTGTTGTCCCTTTTGTGGAGTGGGTGTGGGGGTGGCGACCATCAACACTCCAACCCCCCTCCAACACCACCGCAATCACCCCACCCCCTCCCAACAGCCATGCACACCCTCACCCTTTCCCAACACCCCGCATCCCCACCCCTCCACCAACACCCCCTTCAACACCCCACACCCTCCCCACCCTCACTCCCTCCCCAACACCTCACGGGGGGGCGCCTCCCCCTATGCATAGTAAGTCCTCATGTAGCGAAGGAAATCTTGCCTATCCGATGTACCTTTCCAAAGATACAGCATTATGCAATTTAATGAGCTCATTTGCATACTCAATTTGCCTGGAATAGCCCAAAATCTAATCAGTCAAGAAACTTCTCAGCCCTCTTCCTTCCAACCAAGTTCAACATCAATTATATTCCTTATGGTGAACTCCAGAAACTTCACTCAGGCCTTGCAGGAAAATTCTCATAAATTATGCAAATTAGATACTTAATTAGCATATTTTACGACCACAATCTAATCAGGTCGAAAACTCATCTACCCGCTTCTTGCATCATTATCGCCCTTATGGAACTCCAGATAAATCGTACACAACATGGGTTAACATTTTGGTCACAGACGGACGAACGGACGGACGGACGAATGGACGCTGCTCATTTCATAGTCCCCGTTCCGAACTTGTTCGGCGGGGACAAAAACTTGGGCCTCACACCCACGTAGTACTCACCTGGTTCATAGTAATCGTAGACCTTGATTGATGCTGGTTTAGCACCGTCGACAAACACTTTCTGTTTGACTTCAACATCAAAGCAACGCTGCTGTCTGTCAAACTGAAAAAAAATAATCAACTCAGTAAACAATAGATTTCTTATAATGTGACACCAACAAGGGAATGAGTCCCACATCAGCAATATTTAAAAAGCCCCATTCAAATAAATACAACATCTGATTATTGAGTTCTAAACATTTCAATATCTGAATGTTTGTTTTTTTAAATATGCTTATAATATATTTTACAATATAGCTGTGGGAGAAAAGTGCAACACCTTAAAAATAATGTGAGAAAAATGAAAACAAGAAAAAGCATTAGCATATGTTTAAAACACCACTCAAGGATCAAATGAAGATGGGACACCTAGAATTTTCAAAACAATTGAGCCATGAGAGTAAATCATGACACAACCTGCAAATTCAAAACTTAAAATCCTACTTTCTAAAGGTGCTTGTTCCAATTTATGTGTATTGTGCTCTCTACTTGATATGAGAACCTGGCACTTGCACATACACCCCATCAAGTACCGTGGGAAACAAACTTGCGGTTTTTATGGTAGACGCAATAATGCATGTTGCAAAGCCCTATTCAATACTGTACTAATATTGATGGTTAACCACTAAAACAGCGTTGTTTTGTTTATATCTTGGGAATGAAATGGATTTGAGGGCTCAAATTTCAGGACGACAATGAGAAAAATACGGCCTTTCATCTGATATCAAAATCGATACTACTTCCGGGTAAATCGGAGGGGTCCCAAAGACGATCGGAACACGCACCTTTGAGAAAGCACTCTAGTTTTCAAAATATTGTCCAAATCGAGACAAAAATCATTGCATATGTTATTATCTATGGGGATGAGCTGTCTTTATCAAAATTGTAACTCTAAAAAGTGTCCAAATCAAAACAAAAATGCATTGCAAAACTCTGTGGAAAATATTGACCAAATCAAGATATAAGAATAGCTTTGGAAGAAACATTCCAAATCAAGACAAAAAGCTAAATGTATTCTATTACCTTAAATTTTACAATAGCATAACCATTTTTATTTCCCATTTTATGAGATAATTTCACCCCACCAGAACACCTTTAATACAGCATTCCTGATTGGCTAATTACAGTATACATTCATTTCAATAACCAATTATAATGCAGCTATCATATATTTAAGGTGTAGTCCTCTTCAGCCCTACCACCATCTTACCATGTTGCTGATTGGCTCTTTAAATCACTCAAGTTCTACTTTGACCAATTGGCAGGTTTTACTCAATGCAGTTAAAATGTAAACTTTGCACCATAGAGCAACAACATATTGGTGCTAAACTTACCTGGTCAAAGTATAGCACCAACGGTTCGCCTTTCTTGGGTGGATCAACTCTCTTCAGACCAATACGTCGGCCATGTTGTCTCAAATACAGGCCTAATGACTCCATGTCAACCACATAACCAGTCACCATTTTGAATTCTACTGCTGCCATACCCGTTGCCTCTCGAGTACCCATGTACCTATTCAAATTAACATCAACAGAGAAATGTGCAAGTAAAAATACATCGGTCCTCGGACCGCTTGTGTCCCCTGCCGTTGCTGTTTGTGAATGATAGGCCTCACATGACTTGTGACCTTGATATTTGACCTTATGACCTCATTAAAAATGAGGTTTGCTGTGAACTCCATAAGCCAAGGTTTTGTTGTCCATTGAGGCATTTAAATACCAGATCGCCTATTTTACAACTTGACCTTCACATGACCTTTGAGACCTCCTCAACAATGCGGACTCCTATGTTCACCTATGATGCAATTTTGATTCCAATTGAACTTCACTTTTCAAATGAGGTCAATTTTACCTTGTCAGCCTAGTTTACAACTTGACCTCACATACTTTGACCTTGGTATGTGACCCTTTGACCTCATCAACAAATGGGGTATGTCAATTGTACCTTGACAAGTTTGGTTGTAATCCATTAAAGTATGGTGGATATTACAACAGCAATGTTAACTTAACCCCTTTTTAGCAACAACAGACATCAACAGTGGACAAAGTGAGTCCTATGTGTCTTCCTGCCTTAAGGCTTGCAACACATAAAAGTTTAATCATACTCCAGACAAGTTGGTATAAACAAAATAAATCCAAATTTAGTACCTGGTATATCACAACAATGAACGGGGGAAGAAAACATCACAGGTAATAACCCTAATAAGTGAGTTTACCTCCATAGTCCAAGATTAATAGAAAAACACCCGGAAATAAATAAGCCATAGCTGATTTTTTCAGGATAGTTTTCCTAATGTTGTAAGGAACAACATATCAAAAGTCCCCAAGAGCCTCCCTTGTTCTTATTGAGTAACAAGGGGGTAAAGTTTGCACAGGGGTCAAATTTTATAATGGTCCAATTGTCTTCAAATGTATACCAATGTTTGCGTCATGTCATAAGGTTTAAAAAAGGTATAGTTTACCATATCTGTGACTTATCGTTTATTAACTACAGGGAAATAACGGTTCAAGGTCATGCTGGGGTAAAGCTTCAGAATGCTCCGATTCTTTTCAAAAGTGTATCAAATTGTTCGTCTCGTTGTGTATAAACTGAAAGGATATATTTAAATAGCTGAAGTAATTTCATGCCTTAGTTATAGGGCTAATTATGGCAGGTTTCTACAGGGTCTACGGGAGGTCAAAAGCCACTGCCCTATAAGGTCAATATTAAAAAATGTAGATGAAGTAAATGAGCATTTTTTGCCATAATATGACCGTACAACATGTACAAGTAATTTGGGATTAATTAAAATCGGACTGTTTTTTTAAATTTACCCCACAATGACCTTAAAACATTTTCTATTATATTCCTAAAACTAAGTCAAAAGTTAGGCAAACCATACATTTTTTTAATCAGTGTGACAAGAAGAATATAATAGTCCATGATTTAACTAAATTGAATCGTTTTAAACTTTTTACCCCTGTATAAATGTTACCCCCTTATTACTCAATAAGCACAAGGGGGACCTCTTGGGGACTTTTGATATGTTGCTTCTCACAACATTAGCAAACTATCCTGAAAAAATCAGTTATGGCTTATTTATTTCCACCTTCTCTCTGTACACAGACCTAAAGTTCCTGAATTACACAACCCTAAATCATGAAGCTATATGAGGAATGGACAACTGCTTCTAGTCTTGCGTTCGTCCGATATCTAATGCATATCTTCTGAACAAATGCAGTTTTTCATTATGCTTTCAGTATAAACTGAAAGGATATATTTAAATAGCTGAAGTAATTTCATGCCTTAGTTATAGGGCTAATTATGGCAGGTTTCTACAGGGTCTACGGGAGGTCAAAAGCCACTGCCCTATAAGGTCAATATTAAAAAATGTAGATGAAGTAAATGAGCATTTTTTGCCATAATATGACCGTACAACATGTACAAGTAATTTGGGATTAATTAAAATCGGACTGTTTTGGAAATTTTACCCCACGATGACCTTAAAAGATTTTCTATTCCTAAAACTAAGTCAAAAGTTAGGCAAACCATACATTCTTTTAATCAGTGTGACAAGAAGAATACAATAGTCCATGATTTAACTAAATTGAATCGTTTTAAACTTTTTACCCCTGTATAAATGTTACCCCCTTATTACTCAATAAGCACAAGGGGGACTCTTGGGGACTTTTAATATGTTGCTTCTCACAACATTAGCAAACTATCCTGAAAAAAATCAGTTATGGCTTATTTATTTCCACCTTCTCTCTGTACACAGACCTAAAGTTCCTGAATTACACAACCCTAAATCATGAAGCTATATGAGGAATGGACAACTGCTTCTAGTCTTGCGTTCGTCCGATATCTAATGCATATCTTCTGAACAAATGCAGTTTTTCATTATGCTATAAGTATTCAATCATTAGCACAATTCTTTAATATGTGATGGATACACATTTTCTTTTACCTTACTGTTCTTTTAACAAGGTACGAACCACGTGTGTTGCCTGCCGTTGCAGTTTGTGAATGATAGGCCTCATATGACCTTTGACCTTGCCATATAACCGTTTCTTCTTATCATATCCACAAGTCATTGGCTTGTGGTGGTGTCAGGATTTATTCAGCTGAGTAAGCTGATCCGGGGCCGTGTGTATCCATGATACGGACGCTCCTAACATGGCCCACTTTTTGAGACTGGGGCGGATTGGGAACAGGCAGGGGTTTACACCCTACTCTTATTCGACACTGACTGCGATGTACATGTACAGTTGTGACTCTCTGTACACGGGACCGACAGCTTAACGTCCCCTCCGAAGGACGGGATGCTTTCATGATTCATTTGCCCAATTCCAAGTGAACCATGGAGGAGAGCGGTATTCTGTATTTAATCAATAGCTTGTATACAGATTAAATCCAGAATTGAGCACCCGAATAAATCCCAGCAAGTGACCCCACCGGGATTCGAACCCGGGATTTGTTTGATAAATCTGCGCCACAGGCAAGCACCCTAACCGCTAGGCCACGCTCTCCCACCAATGACTTGTGGACATGCTAAGAAGAAGAAGATATAACCGTTGACCTCATAAACAAATGAGGGTTTGCGCGTAATATCCGTAAACCAAATTCCGTTCCAATTGAACTTTAACTTTTCCATTCAGGTCAATTTTTACATCTTACAACTTGACCTCACATGACGTTTGACCTTGTTATGTGACCTTGTTATGTGACCTTTGACCTGATCAACAAATGAGAGATCCCACATTGCACCTATGACTCAAATTTAGTTAAATCCATTGAAGTATGTGAATATTACAGGCAAATGTTAACCGATCTTTTTTCTCAACAACTGACTACATCAACAACAGACTACATTTCAATTCATTCATCAACAACCTACATCAACAACAGACTACATCAAAAACAACAGTGGACAAAGTGATACCTATGTGTCGGCCTTTAAAGGCACTATCAGCGACTTGCGAAATCAGAAAATCAAAAAAATCATCAAAAATCAGATTTTTGCATTTCTGTAACAAGTACAGGTATCCTAACATATCCTACAAGCACTAAGACTGAAAAAAAACCTAATAAGGACAAAATCATACATTTTAGTCATTTCTAAAGGAGGGTGGCCGGATACACCATACATGCAGCAATACTGCTGTGTGAGGATTTATTGGAGCAAAAGATAATTGACCGGATGCCTATCCTGACGTCAATCCACAGTTTTCAGCGGTGGGCCTAGCCTTTGGGCCCCGGGGGGGTACTCAGTGGAAAAGGGTAGGTAAGTATGTGCCGCCGATATGGGTCACATTTTCACGTCTTACTATAACAATAGGTCGTTTTTTCCACCAGGCTACTATAATGATGGGTCACTTTTTGAGGTAACTGTTTCTATATAAATGGGTCCATTTTTCAATTTTTGGTCCCATTTTACTATGAAAATGGGTCGATTTTTCTGATTTTCACTAAAATCACAATGAAAATGGTTGATTTTCTGATTTTTGGAAAAAGTTACTATGAAAATGGGCCGATTTTGCTAAGATTACTATAAAAATGGTAAGAAATTTCAAAGCCAACTATAGTAATGGGTCGAAATTTCGGAAACAACTATATAAATGGGTCATATTTTTGTATAATTTGGTCACTATAAACATGGGTCGATTTTTTTTTACCCGGTGGACGCACACCCGTACCCAATTTTGGGTCGAGTACCCCCGGGCTTTGGGCAACCACGCCCACCATGCAAGGCAGCATGTGCTGGATGGCAGCCATTATAGCTCTCCAGAGCTGATGCCCTTGTAGGTAGATCTTCTTTTTCATTCTACCAGGGTAACCAGTTACCCTCCTCATCATATTTCCTTAAAACCCAATGGGGGTGACGGTTTAGCTGCCGACAACTCGGACCTGGGACAGGTAGTACTGCTTACCAAGATACCAGTAGCAGGCTCTCAGAGGAAAACTGACCTGACTTTAAAGATACTATCGGTGATCATCCCGAAAGATAAAAAAAAAAAAAATTGTAGGAATAGTTTAAAAGTGAAGAAGTCTGCAGGACTCCCATTAGGTATCTTTTCCAACTGAAAAGTTGACAGAAAAGGAAGAAAACAGCAATGTTGTTCAGAGATATGAATCCCCATTCAATTACACATTGTAGTAATTGTCCGTACAGACAGTAATGACTAAAATATCCGACTTTGTCCTTATTAGGGTACTTCTAGACTTATCACTTGCAGGGTATGTTAAGATATCTATACTTGTTCCAAAAATGCAAAAATCTGATTTTTTTTATTTTCTGATTTAGCAAATCACTGATAGTGTCTTTAACATTAATAGAGGGGGTGTTTTGTGATCCAAATCAATGATGCATGAGATTCTCGTTTGTACACCCTTCTGCACATTTACAGGGGTGATTTGCTATTTGGTCTAAACCCATACTTAGTCTGCAACCCAAATGCAATGTTTGCCCTATTTACAATTGAAACCCCTAGTCCGTAAGCCAGTCCGCCTGCATGGAAGGCGATGTAACTAATGTGGAACGTTGATTTTGATCCTTAACACGGACCATTACAGGCAGTTAGCTGGTCGCGTTGAGGCTGTGATCAGATGGGTGTAAGTTTTGCATTTATTATGACAACCGGCCAGAAAGGTCAGGATGTTATTTGCTTTTTAACGTTTGCTTCTAAATTATGAAGCTTCAGACCACCTTCAAGAGAATTACTACTGCTGGATGAAATTACTATCGTTTACAGGATTTTAATTTGGAACTTGACAGAGTCACTTACCTACCCAATAGTAATTGTTTTTTTTTGCACAGTGTTGTTCAGCATTTTTAGGAGACATGACTAAAGTTATGTCAAAAGGGTCATGCAGAACGGATTGTCCTTCAGCTTGAAACTTATTTTACCATCAATTGAGCCTACAGGATTACAGAAAGTGGATAAAAAAAAATCAGAGCATATTAAAACAACGGGTGGAATTTCATTTATTATCACTGTGTTTTAATTTCTTTAATGCAAGCAGTCATTGAACAGGTTGTTTCATTCATAACATTTCCTTTATCCTTTATCATGGTTGCCAAAGTAGTCTAATATTTGGTGTCTGGGTGTTTATTTTTAATGGCACTGGCATATTTTCACAAATATTAAACCTTTCTTCTTCAATTTGCTTGGCAATGAATAGTGAGGCCCATTGAAACAGAGATACATCTTTCATATAAAAATAACATACCCAAAAACAGATAAGGACATTAATAGTAATTTGGAGGCTAACTTAACTTTAACAAGTGTCATAACATTCATAGACTCGTACACATTGATATTAAAACCACAAAAATCACAGCCCTCAAAAGGGTGCATGCTGTAGGAAACAACTCCAGCATGCGTTTTCTTCTTGGTTAAAAAAACATTTCTGTTTTCCTGCCTGAATATTGTCGCCAGAGTCATTTTATCATGAAAACATTCTGTTTACCAATAAGGGCGTGACATTATCTTGTCATTTCAGCTGAGGTCTTATGTATATAAAAAGCTTTACAACCAATTTCATGCAAAAATATATAAATTTTGAAAAAATCTTGAGGGCACACTATTTTTAAAATGTGCTATTGCTCTTTAATAGAGGGGCAAAGAGTAAGACACTTGAAAGTTTTAAATTATTCCTTCAAAATTCAACTAATTGCTATATCTGATAGACGTAGTGTATAATGGATTTGCTTCACAAGGTATTCTAGAACCCAAAACAAATTGTAACAAGCCCAAGGTAACAAACAGGACATTAAGGTGCTTGTTTGCCGATCGTCTTTGGGACCCCCTGATTAAACCGGAAGTAGTATCATAATTTTGATATCAGAATATAAGGCCATATGTTTCTCATTGTCGTCCTGAAATTTTAGCTTTCAATCCATGTCTGTCTCAAGATATAGATAAAAAAACTACAGTTTTAATGGTTAACATCAAAGATTAGCACAGTTTAGTGAATAGTGCGTTGCCACTATTGCATTATCGCGCTTGCATCAAAAACCGCAAATTTGTTTCCCATGGTACTTGATTGGCGGTGTGTCAGGTGTCCATGCTCTCTATCAAATAGAGAACCTGATAGACAAAAAATCGGACCAGCACCTTTAAAATCTCAAATCTAACTCTGGCAATATCCTCATATAGCCCACCCCAGCTGGAATAAGCAATAACCACAAGCAATTGATAGTTCATGATATACACAAATACTGCAGTCATGCTTTATTCCATATATGGGGGGGGGGGGCACTAATAGGATATTGTTCTACTATTCTTATCTACATAGCCCAAATCAAAATCAATGTGGAAATACTACTTAGTTCTCCATGTAGACAAGGATGTATTTATCTTTCCCTGGAGATGGCCAGCGCACGTTAGTGTTTAAAAAAACCATGTGCAATTGGCCGGATGTGAACCGGCGACCTCCGTTATTACTAGCCCCCACCAAGCTCTTCAGGGGCGGATCCAGGATTTGAAAAACGTCAAAATTACCGTGAGGCTGAAGGCTGAAACTTGTCCAAAATGGGCTGATTCTACAAGATTTTGCAGAATTACTGGGAGGCGTGTGCCCCTCCCTGGATCCCGCGCCTGCTCTTGCCAACTGAGCTATCAATGCAGGGTTGGTAGAGCGATAGATATTGTATCTATAGGTGTTAGGTCCATCTCCAAGGGAAAGATTAATAAATAAAACATGAAATGTTGTCTCAAAGTTAATCAGGTGTGATCAGGGGTGGAGTTGTCACTCCATGTGGAATAAACGTACATGGGGTGGAAAAACACCACCACACATGTAAAGGTTAGAATGCTTACATGATTATATGAGGTATTATGTTTACACTCCAATGCGAAGCATTTTTAGGACCATAAGGGAACCGTTTGAACCACCATAACCATGAGGTCTATCGGCCGATTTTATTGGTGTTAAATTTAAGTATATGCAGGATATGATGTATTTTTTTCACACAAGTTGTACAGGAGTGGATTTTACCTGAATAAGAGCACATCCATCTCCTCTAGCATCAAACTCAGAGTAGTAGGCACTTCAATCCAGCTCCGTTCGCTGCAGTAAAATTTTGTTATCTGCATTCACAAAGAATCGATTGAGTAAAACTCCTGCACCAGTTTTGCTCACATCAAGGACATATTGGTGTCATTTCTGTAGACTTCACTGGCTACTCAGCAAGAGACTGCAATCCTAAGACAGTATCCTGTGGAAAGTGAATGTACATTAATAAGCAATTTGTAAAAACACAGAGTAAAAAAACATGGAAATGACAACCTTTTTTGTAGCACCTGCAAGAAATATTTAAAGGGACATAATGGCATGAAAAAAAAATTACATAATGAAGAGGACCCTTACTGAAATCACTTCCACGAGTTGAAAACAATTTGGATGTCAGGGATGTGAACACCTTGCTTTCTGTTCCAGAAATTGCCACAAACTGCCACCGACTGCTCCCCCCTGGAACTCTTATATTGGACGAGCTAGAAAAAATATGATGCGAAGACGAGTACAATTTTTCTAGCGAGTGCAATACATTCAATTATTATGCATCTGGTGCAATACCACAGTGAGATTAGCACGTACCGCCCAACACTGCACAATACGCAAAAAATATTGGGCATTTGGTTATGCAACTCGTCAAGCAAATACTCTGTTTTCATTAGTTTTGAAGCCATTTTAAAACTATTTTTGTCAAGTCCGCTTCTTCTTGCATAATAATAATAATATTGGATGGCTCTTTTCGGCTGATAACAGAAAAATATCGCCTCGCCAAGAAAATATCAGGCTCGTCTTCGACTCGCCCTATATTTGATCTTAGCTCAGGCGATATTTTCTGTTATCAACCTCCGCCATCCAATATTATATAAGTATCATATAAAAAAGCCATTCAATATTATTATTTAAATATCAGGCTGACTCAGTCTTGATCAACACCAGTCTACAAGTCTGAATGATACAGTGTGCAATGATGTCGTTTCTCACTCAAAATGCCCGGGTGCGATACAACTATACTATAATTTCGCGGTTCTTGGCTGTCGCGCTTACTATATTAAAAGAATATAAGCTATGGCCGCTCCATAAAAAATGTAACATTTTAGTGACACACACACATACATACACACGCACAATGGATGCAAAGTGGTCTGCAACATGTGGGGCGGCCCCCCAAAAAAATATTGTAGATCCATACGTGGACTTACCCAAACGATACAAAAGATTGATTAAGCCTGATATAAATAATGTTTATTTTTAATTTTCCTGTGTTGATTTCTACATTGTAGTGCAGAAGCAGAGTATGGCTGGAGCAGCAGACAACTTAAACTATATTGAGGTGAAAATTAGTGTTTGCATGCATTCATTAGAATTTTAGGCTACATATGCATATTTTGGCTCCAATGAAGTTTATGTATCTGTATTTATATGATCAACTTTATTTTGCAATGTGTCTGTAGTAACAGCAACCACAAGTTTTTCATTAATTGCTGTTAAAACTATCTCACCGATTTCAGTCTAAGGGTATCTTGTGGTTTTAAGTGGTCTATCTTGAAAACAAAAATTATACCACTAAGACAAGAAAGCAAATGTATATTTCTTGAAAGCTTTCAATCCAGGAATCCATGATATGGTACCTTTAACAGCCGAGGCTAATATAATAGTATATATATAACCGGTGTCAAAAAAAAAAACGCAACACTTGGTGGAGGCGCCATAAGTTGGAACAAAAGCACATTGTACTACTTCTCTTTGTTGTAAGGTAAGATTGGGACTGTTAGCTAATTACCCTGACGAAAAGATCATAAAGGTAGAGTCAATATTTTTTTTTTTAAAAAAAAGAGATATCCCCAGAAATCAAGTAACATGCAGGACCCATTTAACCAAAATTGAAGCGCTATTAACTGCAGAACCCATTTTTTGTAAAATGGGTTCTGCGCGGTTACTTGATGTTGGGGGGCATATCTTAAAAAACCATTGATCATACATGTATTAACTTTTCAGGGCGATTAGCTAAAACAAAAGATAAGTTTAACAATTACAATTAAAAATTGATCTATTGCAAAGCACTTTTTAGTTACAATTTAGTAACGTTGTTGCATGCCCATACCTTATTTTAGCACCCCCTGCAGTTACTGCAGTTTATCAAAATTCAAAATTTCTGATTAGCACCCTTCCAAAACTATAGAAAAAACATCTTCAAAACCCTCAGCTCTTGCAAGGACTTCCCCCCCTCCCCACCCCATGCACGACCTCCAGTTATGGTCCTATCTGCCAAGCTTATTCTGAGAGGATTCATCAAACTCTTTAGCAAAATAAACCTACATGTGTTGAGATAACCACCCAGTGCACTCCGTGCCTTGTTAAGCAGCGTTACAATTGAAAGACGAGTCGAACAACGTCCTTGTCATCTGAAACAATGGTGTAAGAAAGCAGGGGCAGCGAAGTCATCTCAACAGAAGCAGAAGGTTGTCTGCAGTAGTAGCAGTCATCGTCAAGAGGCTCACTGTCGGTGCGTTTCCAGTACTTGCTTCCATCAGCTATGCCATGAAAATAATAAGGACATTGATGCAAAAATAATGGTGCAATCAAACCCCTGCATGATCAGTGGCAGTGCCAGACCTTTCATAAATTTTTTTGGGAAAAAAGATGAATTATTCGTGAGGATTTTTTAACACCTTTTGGCCAAATTGCTAATTTTAGCAAACATTTGGTGATTTGGCCCCCAAATCACCAACTTTTCAAAAAATCGCTCATTTTTTTCGGCCCAGGGGCAAACGGAAGGAGGGGCAAGAAAAAAATGGCACTGCCACTGCCTTGATAATGATTTGGATAAAACCTTCAACGCAATAATCATTATTAGATTTATATAGCGTCTTTACAGACAGCGCAGAGTTTGTGTTATTGCCCATCCCTGTTGGGTGACAGGCTATCTTAGCTATGGTTCATTAATCATTGCCTGTTTCACCGTTGATACAGCTAAAATGGTATCCTTCATGTAACTACGTTTTGTTTGGTCGTTAAACAGTGACTTAGAGTACTTCCAACTTCCTTGTGGCGTGGCGGCAGAAGAAGTTGGCAGGAACAGAAAGTTGCTATGCCTGAGTTAATGCTAGGCCAAATCGCCAACTATTGCTCAGTTATATCTCGCAATACCATTGTGAAAACAGCACTTGCATCAATGACATTTGGCAATCATTGGATGCATATGGTTCCAGTCCACCGGAGGTCATTTCCTTGATTTTGCAGCAATACGCATCAATGCTGATGAACGCCCTGCGGATCTTTATCAGCGCATAATGGCATTTGTGAGAAATCTCCTATGCCGGTGGGTGGAATCAATCATCATGGTCAAAGCCATTACCGAAGATGAAGAGCTTACTCCCTCACTCGGAAATTTGTCGTCCTGACATGGCTTTCGTCTGATCCATAGCAACCTTCCACGCCTCGTCAAGCAAAGCTACGGTACTGAAACTCGGTCACACGCACGCTTGCTTCCTCAAACCAGAAACATCCCAGGCCCTCGACTCACTACTGGAGGAGATCAACACCCTCTGAGATGCGCGAGCTATGCGGCAAACTCACACCCGCCCACCAATTCCCCCGGCAAAAGAGTGCCGCAAAAACGCCTCAACAACGAGAGTCAAGCCTAAACAGACCTACAAAGTCGTGTCCCTTGTGCAAGAGGTGGGACGTGCTATTTCAACCATTTCCTTAGAGAATGCCCCCACCTTCCAGAGCAAGGACCGCAAGTAACGCGCTGAGCTCGTTCAAGTGTCCAACATCCTTGATTGAATCAGATGAGACCAACAATATGAATTGTGCCTTCATCGATGAGAACCTGGATTGATTCCCAGGTGTCCAGAGCCATCAACTGCCAAGTGTTCAGATGGGTCGTCTCCTTATTTGGACCACCTTATGTTGACCATCATGAGAATGCTCTCACGATGATAGGGGAGCCACAGGAAATTCCATCCGCGATTTACAGTTAGATCTTAGGCCGTCAAAATGCGCATAGAGCCACCCAGTCTGACCACCAGGCCGAGGTCGTCCCCTCTGATGTGGTTTGGGAGAAGAAAACATCGCTCACCTGCACTCGCGACGGCCACAAAGTCATTTTCGTTGGTCTGGTGGTTAGAAGTAGAAAAGGCCTTGATGTTCCAGTAATTGAGGAATCCCATGATGAAGCTGAAACGATCGCGCAGTTTGTCCTGCCAAAACAGGGCAGATCAAGTTGAGTGATGTCACCATCTACACGTATGGATCCAGAAGGTTACGTAAAGCGCAACAACGTAAGTCGAGCTCAGTTTCTCGTGGGCACCATCGCACAGCATACTGTATGGCCCCTGGCAATACATTGAAGGGATCTTCCTGAAGATGTAGCAGAGTGCGGACTCCACTTTTGCTTTAGAACCCACGTGGTGATGATGTTGCCAAGACCCTCCGATCAGATCAGCTATGGCCCTGTCCAAGTTTCATTCAGGGTGTTGATGGCAAAGTCCGCATCCCCATAACAGCAGCGAGCCACACTCGTCCTTCAGGCGACACGAGCAGTTTGGGCAAAATCCGTGCAGTATACTTAATTACCTCAACCATGCACTAAAGGACCTGACTCCCATTGCAGGAATCACGCACTGCCCCACAAGACTATCCTCCCAAAAGTACACTCTGCTAGGGTCTATATGGATCCAGATCACCACACTAGCCAGGACGTTAAATATCCAATTTCAGTGATCTCCAGAGAACTTTGATGAGTTTTGACCCTACATTCCCTGGATTCAATGGCGATCGCCCGGTCCCTTTCAAGTTGTGGGAATATGGGCCAGTCCAGCCACACAAACGCAAAGGGCCGGACTTCCCACCTTAGTATGCCCATGATAAACTCCAGGAACTGCAACCCCAGTTTGATGAGCTTGAAATATCTTGGGGTCTTGCACGGCCCAGAAGATGTCGGTTATGCATTGAAGTACCTCAAACCCTCATCTTGGTAAAGAAGCCCAGTGGAGGTTTGCTGTTAGTATCTGCATTCGTTGATGTAGGCAGTACAGCAAAAACCCCAAGCCGTTTCACTTATGCCTGATGTGGAATCTACCTTACGTAAGATTGATAAGTGCAAGTACCTTATAGCAAATGACCTCACCATGCCTTCTACCAGATTCCCCTCTCTCGCCAGTCTATGAAAATACTGTGGTTGTTGTACAACTCCATTCGTGGCGTCCATGTATACACAAGATCCGCCATGGGTATGCCTGGGCGGAGGGAACGGCACTCTTGAAGAGATAATGTGCCGGTGTTCTCGGGTGATCGCCGGAGAAGGGTGTGGTTGCAAAGCTTGTTGATGATGTAATGCGGTGGGGTGGTGGACACCATTGATGAAGTTGCAGCAGAATTGGAGGATTAGTTCTGCATTCTCTGTGACAAATGTCCCCCCAATTCTTCTGCGTCTTTCTGCAATCCAAGACGTTGTATTGGCCCAAGAGTATGCATCTTAGGCTGGATCTGGTCAATGGAACTCGTAAGCCCTGTCCACACAGTGTTTGTTGTTGGGGCTACGCTTTCCAGTTGTGGCACCCCCAGAAAAAGGTCGGGTGTTGGAATGAGATCGTGCATTGGTTAACATTCAAAGTCTTGGCGCGCGTAATCCGGAGGGCTAGACTTTTTGGGCCCCATAGATGACTGTGGTAGCAGGCCGCCCAGAAACAAGACAAAATCACTGGTCTTGATGCGCCTCTTCTGCTGGCCTTCAGGACTGCTCAAGATTCCCTAAAACTCCACACGAAACTATCAAACTTCCACGCCCAGATGACCAACTTGGGGATTGTTACTGATGGGCTATGTCAAGAAGCACGTATTGTTAACTTGTAATATAACCCGAAATGGCAGACCACACCGGCTGGATTCTTCGTGCCAGTTGAGTGGACGCCAACCCACCTGGCTACATGTGCAGTGAAGCCTGTCTATTCTGCATCTACCAAGCAGGCACTTCCGTCCTTCTATTATTCAATCCATCCAAACCACCATGCTTACTTACTGATAGTAAGCCTTGTGTGCAGGCCTTTGAGAAGCTTGCCGTGGAGAATTTTCCGCCAGTCCTCGGTGTGTCCACATTTTTGTCCACAGTGTAGCCGTTATCAAGTGACAGTTAGTCAGTCTCGATCAGCCAACATTCCATCTGATTCGCCTGCCGCAATGCTCCTGATTGCCCAGACCCAACCGGCAAGATTTGCAGCTTTGTTTAACATTGAAGCGGAGTCTACCGTCCTACGCATTTTGCTCAAGACGTCAGCTAGGCAATGATAAGCTCCCGTTCACCAGCAGAGCGATTGGTCATCCATTCAGTGGGAAGGTTTCTGACTAGTAGAACCATGCTCTTTCCTGGTCCAGGGCACACGGCCTTCAAAGAAGACCACTAATGTCAAAGATGTGAAACGATACTACAAGTTGCTTCCATTGCCAGGATGGTCTGTTGGTAGTCCGCCGCCGTGTGCCAGCCACTTTCCCCAACCCGCGAGGTATTATGTTCCTCGCCAAGTTCTAATGGCCTCCGTACGCCCCTGCACATTCAGTTAGACCATCCCAGGTCGTAACAGCTAAGTTCTATGATCCGCCCGATTTTTTTCTACGCCTTTGGCATGGAAATCTATGGAGCAGGTGAATCCAGCTGTCATCACTGTGCATCCCTTCGCAACCCTCCACACACTCGATCAACGCCAAGTCCACAGGAGATCTCCTGAAGATGTTGGCGTCTCAGTTCAGCAGAGGTCTTAGCGTAACCGCCAGTGATCTTATTTCATGCGGGAAAAAACAACACGTCATTCACCACGCGTGCATTGGGGATAACGACCATAATGCAACGCTCGTGATGATGCCTTGATCCGCCCTCTGTATAGAAATGCATCCACTGGATGGGCCACCGGCAATTGTATTCGTACTGTAATCCGACACCTGGTTTTTCACGCATTGTCGCTGATGAGCTTCCTCAGTAAGCAAATATCGCTATTAGCATGGAGGTTGGGACCGCTCAAGAATGTATAAACAAGATCCCATAGCAGCGAAGGACAGTTCGCGAATTAGGGGATGAAACTGTTACGGCCCAGGACCCACTTGGCCGCCCTGTATCCACTCTAACGCTCTTCACTCGCCACAGCATGTCTAAAGTTCGTATTAGGTCAGGCGGTCTCTCGTCACGTGAGATGTGGTCTCAACGGGATCAGTTCACAAACCAGCAAATACCTTTCTCTGACCACCAGGATCCAGTCCCAACATCAGATGCGATAGCCAACCACCCCCATAGTGAAAAGTCAAAGGCACCCTTGGGATCGTGCCTCCCACCACTAAGGGAAGTGAAAGTGTGGGAAAAAACACTGAAAAAAACAATGAACTCCATCACAAATACCCGAAATCAGGGTGAAAACAAAATGAAATCACGTTAAATTGGGGCCAAAAAAACTGAATTCAGTTTTTAATCTGAAGATTCTCATGCCTGTTTAAAATGTATAAAGTAGTAAGTAGTTTAAGTTAAAGACACTATCAGTGTGATTTATCACGAAAGAGTCAAAATATCTGTGATAGTTTAAAAGTGAAGGATAAGCCTGTAGATTTCTAATAAGTTAATTTTTCCACTGAAGAAGAATGACAGAAAAGGAGAGAGGAGAGAAAAGGCAGTGGTCAAAGATACGAACTCCATTCTGTTAGTGTTATATAGGAAGTGTCGTTTTGGACACTATTAACTAATATATCCGATTTAGTCCTTATTAGGTGCTTTTGGTCCTATAAGTTGTGGGTATGTTAGGATACCTTATACTTGTTACAGACATGCAAAATCTGATTTTGATGATTTTTTGATTTCCTGATTTAGCAAATCACTGTAGTGCCTTAAAACCAAAGTTTTTTAAAATCCGTTTGGTCCCTGCTAAGGGGGGTGGCCAGATACACCTCACACTCGGCACTACTGCTGTGTGAGGATGTATTGGAGCAAGGTAATTGACCGGATCCCCTTCCTGACGCCAATCCACAGTTGTCAGCGGTGGGCCTAGCTTTGGGCATGATGACCCAGCAAGGCGGCACAAGATGTGCTGAGATGGCGACAACTATCAATGACGGCCGTCGTCTTTCATTTTTGCTTCATGCTGACAAATTTGGTCATCGTGGTAATTAAATGCGTACGTAATTGAAATATTTGGCAGAAATGTAACATGTTCTTTTTTTTATTTCTGGTCACCCCGTTGTGCAAAAGCAAGGCACAGCACCAAAATGCCGGACGTAGTACAAGCGTTAAATTTGTTTACTCATCTTTTAATACCAGTCACCGTTTACTTCGATCCTCATAGATAGTACTGAGACTCACATTCCAAATTTACAAACGCTGCCTCGGGGATCGTCTTTTAATGTTGCGGCCCCCGTATGTGGAATATGCTCCCACAGCATATGCGTGAGGCATTATACTCTCACCAGTTCAAAAAAATCCTCAAATCCATTATTTCCTTCTGAATAACATTGTATTGCAAATTATGCAGTTTTCATTGGCTTATTTTTGTTGATCATAAGTGTAGTGTATAGGCCATTTGTAATGCGCTTTGAAATCATGATAAGGCGCCAAGATAAATATTGTATGTATGTATGTATGTAGACGGCAAGCAAAAACACACCGTGTGCCCTGCTGCATGCAGGCTTAATTCCGAGATTTTCCAAAGATACAATTGATGGTGACACCAGAGTATAGTCACGACTATGCACAAAGGGGCGTTACTGAACCGGACCGATCTGACACACTTTATTTCTGGCACACTTAGGAATTCGGAAACCTTAATGGAATAAACCTATGCTTATTCGGAATTCATAGTGTGTCAGAAAAAAAAGTGTGTCAGATGGGTCAGTACGTAAATCCCTGCACAAGTTTATATCTCATTTACATATTTATTACTCACCAACATGTAAAATGTTTCAAAATGTAGTACACCAAAAGGGAAAAAACTTAATGTCTGTTGAGCCAAACATCTAGTTGACTAAGCGCAACCTGTGCATCTGTGTTCTCAGCCAATAGGAGGGCATAGGTAACCAAGGCCAAGGCGTAGGGGTCGGAGTACACTGCTGTCAACCTTCCAGTAATGCATTGCCTCAGCTGCTATCACCTTCGAATCCTGTACATGAACGTGGACGTGAGAGGGAAAAAGAGGTAAAAATGCTAATATTTAGAAATATTAAAAGTTACCATTATTTTTGTTAAATTGGCCATGCTTTTACCACCTCAAAGGGCTTACCACGGGAGACTTGGGACTGCATCTTGTGAAATTTCGCCTGGTCCCACATTTGACCCGGACTGTTTCAGTTTACGAAATTCCCCCCTCCCTCCTAGATTCTCTCCGTTCAGTTTAAAAAAATACTCACTTTTTGAAACTTGTTTTAATCAAAATTTAATAATAAAGTTCAGAAAGTCTTTTTATGAAGGAGGAATGAGAATGGGCAGGTCAAATTTTTCCCATGCAAAATAACCGACATACCATTCTATATGAGCCAGTTTAGACTTGGCTAGTGCAGATCAGGTATGATTTAAAACTCTTTTAAAGTTGTTGAATGTCTACATTCAGCCGGGTTGCACAAAGCCTCCAGCAGGACAATCAGCACATAGCGCTAAAGTTACTTCATTCTGACACACAACCCTACAAGATCAATTCAACATTGTTAAGTTGTTGTGTACATGTACCTATAATAGTCCATGTCACTACCTCTGTGCAGTGAACGTCAGCGCGCGAGATTTGTTGGTCAAAGAGTAAATCGCTCGCCGTGACTTGAAGGGCAACAGCGGCTTCACACACATGCACAAGATGGCAATTTCTTGACACCAGGTAATGTTTATGACAGCACTGCCCACAGAGGTAGAGACACGGACTATAGGGAGCAGACAAGGTGTTCAGGCCACCACTGCTGTCACAGAAAGTTGTAGGTACGTGTTCCAAAAAAAAAACGCACCACTGGGTCGGCAGGGCACATAAGTTTTGAACGAAAGCAGTGACTACTATTCTTTGTTGTAAAGTTAAGATGGGAACTGTAACTAATATCTCTGAAAAGTTCCTAAAGGCAGAGGTCAATAGTTTTAAGATTGACCCAAACAATCAAGTAACCAGCAGAACCCATGTTACAAAAATGAGAGCTGGTAACCACAATACTGGCAATGAAGAACGAGTGCAAATTCAAGATTGATTGCCAATCAACATTACTGTGCCAAAATTCTGCAGAACAAACTTCACGGGTTAAAATGACTTGCATTACATTACTTATTATTTAACTGATAATAATAAAATTTTATATTTCTGTTTTTATTAATATTCATATGTTTCAAGAAGTATAAAAACTATGACTAAGTCAGAGACAAACTCCACATACATAAAAATGATAAATGGTGGGACTTGCAACTGCTTGTTTACTGAAATCATGTACTTCTCAACTGTCTGAAGGTAAAACCGATGTTTTCAACACCAAAACTCAATAACAATTATCAGATAATTTATTTGTCATTAAATTTTGGTGTTAAGATAACTCGTGTGTGCCGTCACAAAATGATTGATGAAATGATTAGTCTAATCCAATATGCAGCCTTATTTGGACATACGAAGAGTTTTGTGATCAGACATTCCTAATTCGATCTTTTAGGGTGTTAAAAAATGCATGTTTTTAGCGTTATAACAATGGAAAACATCAATATGTTAATATTGTCGCAAGCACCGGTCTTGAAAAAAAGGGGCAAGTGGACGGGTGGTTGGGGAACTTAGAGATTTATATGGGGGTTTAGGCGCAAAACGTACAGTGCCGTATTTGTAGGTAATAGCGCTACAATTGTGAAAGGGTCCTGCAGGTTATTGATTCGGGGGTTCATATCTTAAACAATATTGACTCTACCTTAGACTTTTCAGGATATTAGCTAACAGTCCCCAATTTACTTACAACAAAGGAAAGTAGTCAATGCTTTTGTTCAAAAACTTATGGCAATCTGCCACCAAGGTTGCGTTTTTTTTTTTGGGACCCACGGTATACCAAAATGTGATGCGATCAAGCAAAATGAGTCGAAGTCGGTCAGATTCAGTTTTACTTTTTTATGTAGCTGTATGCACCAATAAAAAGCTACATTTGCTGAAATCCCCATTGAAATTGACAATTACTTCCAAAAAAAAAAGATATGTCAGTGAAGGGTGGCCAAAACAATAGAAAAACAAAAGACATTTTCTCCTTGTTGGCTATATCTCAAAATCAATATTTGCGACTTCCGACCATTTGCTTGATAACATCACAAAGTCCTTGAAGTCTAAGGAATACAAATCGGGTGGGCCATTTTTTTTTTTCAGACCTGTATGTCAAAGTGACCTTGACCCCCAAATCAGCCTTGCTCCCTAGTGTATAATTCACAATAGAATATCAATTGAAGACAGAAACTAGAGCAAATAGAACAATGTGGTGATATTTCCTAAGGGTTGTTTAATGGAAAGATCTACAGATTCTAATATAGATTAATTTAAGAAGAGGATATGATTGGAAATAGTAGCAGTAGTCACACTTTGTTAATTCCTTCTGCATATTTATAATTTACAGTTTTAACATATTCATAGTGGAAATTAATCAAAAGTCACTATCCTATTTAAGAAAGCACACAAAAACCTATCATCTCATACCATCTATGAGATTTTGACAGTTTTTGCTCAAATGCTGGCTTCAGATCAGACATTTGAACATCTCACCATCTGCTCTTACTAAGACAATTGAGAAGTCAAGAGAATGGGTTCAAACTAAGTTATGTAGATTACAAAAAAGCCTTTGACACTTTAGACCACAGGTCACTTCTGACAGCCTTTAGAAAGCAAAATATTTATAAAACAAAACAAAAAAATACATCGGTCATCGGACCGCTTGTGTCGCTTGCCGTCGCGGTTAGTGAATGATAGGCCTAGCATGACCTTTCACCTTGATATGTGACCTTGGACCTCATAAACAAATGAGGGTTTGCATATAAACTCCATAAACCAAGTTTGGTTGCAATTGAACTCCAACTTTTCAAATGAGGTCAATTTTACATTTTCATCCTATCTTACAACTTGACCTCACATGACCTTTGACCTTGGTATGTGACCTTTGACCTCATCAACAAATGCGGGATCCCATGTTGCACCTTTGATTCAAGTTTGGTCCCAATTGAACTTCCAACTTTTCAAATGAGGTCAATTTTACATTTTCATCCTATCTTACAACCTGACCTCACATGACCTTTGACCTTGGTATGTAACCTTTGACCTCATCAACAAATGAGGGATCCCATGTTGCACCTTTGATTCAAGTTTGGTCCCAATTGAACTTCAACTTTTCAAATGAGGTCAATTTTACATTTTCATCCTATCTTACAACTTGACCTCACAAGACCTTTGACCTTGGTATGTGACCTTTGACCTCATCAACAAATGAGGGATCCCATGCTGCACCTATGACTCAAGTTTGGTTAAAATCCATGAAAGTATGTGGATATTACAGGCAAATGTTAACCCTTTTTCACAACAGACAACAGACATCAACAACAGACAACAGACAACAACAGTGGACAAAGTGATCCCTGTGTCTTCCTGCTTAAGGCAGGCGACACAAAATACAGCAAATAAACTTGCGTCATCCCCCTGGCAAGATGGCAGTCTGGAACATGACCTCAGATGACATTTGACCTTGGTCCATGACCTTTGACATCATCCACACATGAAGGAACCCCTATTGCACCTTAACCCCAAGTCTGGTTTAAATCGGACTTAAACTTTTCGAAGGAGATGCGATAAACGAAAACCTAACCAAACTGGAACACACACATACATACACATACATACATACACATACGGACATTTGCACCCTCGCAATATCCCCCTCTGCTTTTCAAGCCAGGGAGATAAAAATAAAGAGGCCACAGCAGGAATCCAACTGAATGATACCATCACCAACTCAATTAAAATTCTGATTTTTTTTATTTTGTCTTTTGTGATCTTTTTATTTTTTAAGACTTTCTCCTTTGCTCACTCAGAGCTACTCAGGTGTATCTTTCCAGACCTTACTGTTCCTATCTCCCTGAGAAGGTAGGTATTTTATCAGTGCATCACACATTCTTTAATATGGTGCCAAAATATGGACTATATTACCAAACATCTAGAAAAGCCTTAGGATGACTGAAGGCTAAGGAGAGAACAAAGAGAGGGCAGGGTGACAAATACCATAAATCAGGTGTGCAGGATATTCACCATCAAATCAAAGATGGAAGTGGACAGGATATCTAGGCGGGAGGTATTGCAATAGGTAGATATTTTCGAAGTTACTGGAAACATTAAAAAAAACAGGCAAATTTTTTTTCACAAGAGACCTTTAACAAAACTCATGCAAAGAGTTCATCATGCTAAATATCAGATCCGCCCATTAGCACGACCAAGAATATGAAAGCAATCTCTGCACCTACAATATTAAAAAAAATCTCACACATGTCATCTTGTAACTTAAACCACTGAGAAATTACCTGCTGATTCACCATGCAAACTGCCATTACAAGAATTAAATCAATAATAGCACATTTTTGGAAGAGGCGTCCACACTCATCCACTAGCTGTCCATTGGTTCGTGCAAGTTAAGTTAAAGGTCATTTTTTGACAAAATTTGGCATTTCCAGCACCACTGTTAAATTACTATCAGAAATCCGTGATTCAAATTACAAACATTTTGAAACTAGGGGGCACTCTCTCAATGAGTGCTATTAACACGTTCAAGCCGTCTCTGAAAAATTTTGGGAGAACTAATTTTAGAAGAGCTACTTTAAATGGTTAATAACATGTATAGAGCGTGAAATTATCCAATCAAGACACTTGTAACAGAGAGTGCCCTGGAGGTTAAACTCTACTTTCAAATCATAATTTGCACTTGCAACTGACACACTCAACTGAAACTCAACAAAATGTCTCAGCCTGTACCTTCATGGACTGCTGGAGTAGAACTCCTCTGTTCCGGAAGCAACCTGTTGCTGAGATCTGTTGTTTAAGAAGCCATTACGAGTTACCACAATATCACTGGTGTCAATAGCAATGAACTTGTTAGCTTGGACGTAAGATTTGAGCACGAAAGCAGTCAGCCTTAAAGTAAAAGTAAAAGCACACACAAATTTTCAGTATCAGCAGTTGACATTTTTGCTAACTTCAGGAAGCTGTTGTATTGCCCCCAGTTATTGAACAATGTGAATCAGGGATACTGATTTTCTGACAAAGTTGTCCTCTCTTTAGCGGACAAGATAGCTCAATCAGTTAAGCGCTCGACTCCAGTGTATCGTGCTCATCCATGCGTATAGGCATGCGTTCGAGCCCTGTGAGATTCGGCTATCTTGTAATTTCCCTGGACAAGAAATTAACCGCTTGGTTGTCCTGATTTACCAATGCGATATTTGGGAAGCTGGTCCCGGCTGCGATGGTTATCTCGATGTGTGTTTGCTGATAAGGGAAAGCGCTGATCCTGATCTGCTGCATCCCTAGATATGATGCTGAATGGTTTATGGTATGGTTGGGCCACAGTGATCAGCGACCATTTGTGAAAGTGCTTAGCGGCAAAATAGTATGAGGCACTTTATAAATCTCTGCATTATTATTTCTGTTTTGGGCAGAGAAATTATCCTGACCAAAAAGGTATTGTAACAGCATTTGCAAATATTTTTGTCAATTGATTGGTAGATACTGCATGACACAAAGTATTTTTGAGTTTCATGCTTTTATGGATATATCACAGCGATGACATCACAGGAGGGCAGTCACTTTTTTATCAATAAACAAATTTTCCAAGAAATTGCACTAAATTTAACAACTGGAGCAATCTTACACAAGGTGAATGTAAGACATGCCAGACAACAAGCATTCTTTCTTTTTGAATGAGCTTGTAAATACAACAAGTTTACAACAAAACTCCCTTATAAACTATTGAAAATAATCTGTATTTCTCTTCAAGCAAAAAAAGGTGAAAAGAAATTCTTTCATAATTACCATGTGCTTCCCTCTCCATCACTTTCACCAAATGCACTGTAAGATCCATCACTAAGACGATATGTTAGCTCTCTTTGGTATCCTAGAGAGAAAGGTGAAAAGCAATCATAGGGATTATCTAGAGCCCTGATTATCACACTGATCTGAATGTTAGTTCACATACAATGGGTTGAGTGACCGGGAACCCCTAACTGCCTGCAAATAAGAGTCGGGCTAATTCAAAGATCCAGCCCTGGTTCAGTCAGCGGCCAAGCACGGGTTAAACCGCTTCGTTTGTGTGCTACGAGACAGCGTGCACTGAACCCACGCGGCGTTTAGATTTTCGAAGCTCATTTCCCTCTCGCAATTGCGGCCGTTTTCCTGCATCAATTGTCACAATCTTGGTATCAAATGAAAGGGGAAAACCTGTTTTCTTGAAAAATTCTACTCTTTATTAAAAAATACGACATTTTCACCTTCATTTTCTTCAACAAAAAATCGTAGTAATTGGTCGCCGTAAAATCCAGATTTCAACCATTTCTCGTCATTGTACCAGGAAATGCCGTCACATGGACGTAAATAACATATTTACTTTCTAAAAAAATAAGGTTACAGTTGATATTTTGGGAAAAGTGAGTCAAGAATACGGATTTTTTATACCCATCCCACTCCGAATACAGCCGAAAACGGGTTGTTTTGATTCGGTACACTGTAAAGTTTGACCATTGCCATACACGCCACACGATTGGCTTGAATATTGACCTTCGTCGCGACGTCACAAACAAGCTATGTTTTTAAAAAGGAAAGCAGGGTCACCACTCAAGATAAAACCGATTTGTGAACACTTTTTAAGGTCTGAATTTTCTGCTTCTATTTTTTTAACTGAAACTACGCCAGTGCGAATGCTTGTTTATCCTACCCTGGCCAGGGAAATTATATCGCCAGTCTCAGGGATGTAAATTTCAGGAAATTTTTTTTAATTTTTTATTTATTTTTACGTTAAATTCTTTTTGCCCAAATTTACAACCTTTTTTCAGGCGTTCTTCACTCTTTCAGGATTTGTTAGTTGCACTCATTTACACATCCTCGCGTACTCTTTTTGGTCAATTTTGCGAATCCCCAAAAGAATGTACTGGAAGGTTTTTTTTTGTTGCTTCTGTATTTGGTATTGAGAAACACTAAATTTCAAGAAAAATTTTCATACTTAGACGAAAATTGAAGCATTGTTTTTCACTCCAAATGCAAACTCTACATTAACTAAGCTTAAAATGCATTGCATCCTACCCTATTTTTAAAGTTGCATTTTGTGATCCCAACCCTTCAGTTTAGGTTAGATTCAACTAGAACATCCTCAAAGATTTTCCACATCGGGCAGTCGATTCCGAAGTGGTTGGGTTTTGATTTTTAGGAGCAAGTGTCTGTATCATGGTTGCCCATAGGCCACTGTGGTGGGTAAGTTATGTCAGTTACAGACAGAAATATATAATTTTGAATTTCCCTCCTCCAGAGTATATTGAATTTGAAAGTTATGTTGACAAACAACCATAATATTTTAGTCAACAGCTCGTGATGATATGATATCTCAACTTTTTGGAAGCAAGTCGGGGGGGGGGGGGGGCACGGGCTGCGATCAACAATGCCTTTAAAGATTCCCATTGACCATTTTTGCATAATCAGAAAACACTAAAAACTATCACACAAGTGGCTCAATGTTCCTCTCTTCCAAGTTTTCTTTTATTTTGTCTCCAACTTTCGTACAAAGATAAAACAAATTATAAATAAATAGGAACACCATGTAACAACAAATATGAATACCGGTACAAAAATATTTTGGCACTACAATACACTGGCAAATTATGTACAGATGGAGTTGAAAGCCCATTTGTTTAAATGTTGGGGTTGTTATCCCTGAAAACCACTGGCACATATTTATGGGTTGAATTTAATGAGGACCCACTGCATGTTTGCAATTACATGGTTTATTCATCACTTAACTTTACACATGGCAGATAAAACAACCAATGGGTGCGGTGAGCCTGTTTGTTTTCACAAAATACAATATTCCTTTAATCGTTGCCTCTGCTTTGGTAATGGTTCTTAACGAGACACTGGCACATTTGAAAAATATTGCGCCATCAAGATTTTTAATGTCGATATTTTTGCATGGTTGTAAGGCTTTTTATATACAAAAGCCCTTACCCGAAATGATTAAGACCAAATCAGCTTCCTTATGGTTTTAAACAGAACAATTTTATAACGTTCAATTCATCAGACGACGAAAATGGGTTTAACACCAGAACACGCACGCAGTATGCATGTTTCCCTCGATATGCACACTTGTTGATCGTTTCTATAACCTTTGTGGTTTTAATAACAGGTGAGTACGAGTCAAAATATTCATGTATATACACATTTGGTGATTAAAGTTTGGAAAACTTAAAAGTTGGCCTACAAAACGGGATGTAGCTACGTGGGGGCGTGTGTGCCGGCAGAGCCCACTACTCAGCTTCAGAGCCCCACTAAACAACAATTTCAACTCTAACCCACCATTCAAAGCACAAAAAAAAATTGACAATTTTAATCATTTTTAGCTCAAAAAAAATTTTGATAATTTTTAGCATAACATAGAAAATGGCAGGCATAACATTATAAAAGTCAAATTTTCGTCAATACCACCACCACTAAAACTGTGCTAGCTACACAACCCGCCTCAAATAACCTGATGTCAATGTCCCGCTCTTGTTTTTGGTATGTTAATTTTTTGTGTAAATATATCTCTGTTATTCAAATGGCTTAGACTTCATTTGAGAGCAAATTGAAATTTCATATTAATTTGTGAAAGTAATGTGCCAGTGCCACTTTAAAATGCGACTACTATTTATAAAAATAACTGGACATATATATTCCATAACATTATGATGACTTGTACATGCATTACATTTGAATGCGTTTTCTACAGAGCCTTAAGGATGGAGTTGTAATTATTGACCCAATATTTAACACAACTTGCTGATGAAAAGCTATAATTTGTTATCCCCGAAAGCACTGGCAACATTTTCAGGAAGTTCAGACAAGTAAAAATTGTATTTAATTGAAATTATCAAATTTGTACCGTTTTTTAACCACAAGAAGCTTTACTCTTTCTATACCAGTAAAGTAACTTTAATTGGTAAAATGATGAAATGACCCTTTAATTTTTTAAATTATTCAATGGCCCTTTAAAGTTTGTAAATGAGGCAGTAATCCTTTAATTTGTAAACACTGCACATGGCCCCTTTAATGAAACAGGAATACACCTCTTGATTCATACATGATGGAATGACCCTGTTAATTCTAAATGATGGAATGACCCGTTAATTCGTAAATGATTGAAGACCCTTATTAATTTCGTAAATGAAGACCCCTTAATTGGCAGAGGATGACCCTTTAATTGGAAATGTCGAACTCCCCCTTCAGCTGGTACATGAAGGAAGGACCCTTTAATTGGTAACTGAATGACCAGAAAAAAGAAAAACAAAAAAAAAAAACCCCCCCCCCCGTTTAATTTTACAAAGTAACGCCCTTTAATTGCTAAATATATGTCCTTTACTTGTGTAAATGGGGATGAATTTATATTCTGCCCCCACTTCAATTCGGCACCTTTAACATGCGGTTTATTCCGTTAACGTAGTTGAATTCGTAGCCTGTGGGGCAGAATCCTAAATCTTTCCGGTAAATGAAGAATAACCCTTTCAGTGGCAAATTTCGTAGAAGAGTGCAGAATGGTCGCGATTCTCAAAATTAATTTTGCGGGCATCTCTAATTTTGCTACTGTGTTAAAAATAAAGTTTCCGAGAATCCAACAATGTATTCCCGCAAATGATCCTTAGTTTAATTGGTAAATGAACCCTTTCGTATTTGTGGGGGCGTACTCCCGAGGTCCTGCGTGCATTTCTAAGCCTAGGCGAGAATACCAAATACGAACAGTGGCGGCTTACTTTTGAAACATAATTGGCCAAGCCCAGGCTGTCCGAATGCCTAGGGAATGGCATGAATAGTACAATATGCTTTCCAAACATTTCCATTATCAATAGTGTTTTTTCTTAAGTTCCCATGAATAAAAATGGGCAGGCTAAATGCTTACTTGTACTCTGTCTTGCAGCATATGTATTCATAAAATTTATTAAAAAAAGCCAAACCGCCACTGCCGCCAGGGGCATCCATGATGCAAGATTAATGAAGATGGGTCTATCCCGATTTCCTCCCCGTGTGGACCTGTGTCAACTAACTTCCGCATTATTCGCTGACACTGGCTAAGTCTGGGAAGCTTTAAAGCGGCATCAACGAAAATTGAGGACATTTTTAGAAAAATAATTTCAACATCAAATTGAAATCGCACCTCGCTGATTTTGGTATGGATCGAAAGATCGTCTCACACACTTTCAGACAAACCCTGTTCAACCCGATTTTACCGATAAGTGAGTCAAGAATACGGA
Organism: Ophioderma brevispina; assembly: GCA_023653785.1. NCBI lineage: Eukaryota > Metazoa > Echinodermata > Ophiuroidea > Amphilepidida > Ophiodermatidae > Ophioderma > Ophioderma brevispina. The sequence continues at coordinate 68,286 of JAMKCH010010179.1, read as the reverse complement.
ACTATTTTTGAGCCACTTTTCGGACAGAAAACGAACGCCCGACAAACTCATCATAGGAGTGTAAGTCTAACTCATCAAAAAACCACCACAAAAACAAAAATATTTGGTATTAAAATTGCTCGAACTAATCTCTTTCAACTTAACCGGCCATCTTTGACTCATTCTGATGTACGAACCCCAATTCTCTCTTTTTTCTGTAGTAGTAAAGGGTTGACATCACGATATCATCCTCCTGCATTGGGCTGACATTACTATTTTCGGGAAAACAAACGCGCGATGTAATGAGCCTCGCAATGGTTCTTGGCCGCTGACTGGGTTAGGGTGATGTGGTAGTCCTGGTCCCACTACTTTTTTTCTCTTTTACAAGATAGTTATTCCATTGACATCATGCCAGATTGATTTTTATTCTAGATTTGGAGATTGTAGATGCTATTATTGTCATCATACACATACAGCCATCACTACAGTTCCCAGCAATAAATCATGGCCAGCGTGAAACACTTGGTACGCATGTACAAAGCTAATTTTTTGCTCTAATTTACGCAGCTCTGTAATGAGATGGGTAAGCAGTACGTGTGGCTTAAGCTGAACGCTTTATGTACGCGGTCGGTAATAAGACACTGGTTCACAATTCTTCTACGGAGACTATAATCATAATCTATGTGCCTTACATATTAAACTTAATCTTCAAGATTAAAGAAAATCCTTTATTTATTGCCTAACTGTTTCTAAATAGTCCTGGGTAAAATTGCCTTGAAAAACACTTCATGAAGAAGTTCTGCCAGCCTGGCTTCCAAAGAGCCCAAAAGAGAGATATCAGAAATATACTTGTTCCCTCGGGTCGATGTACCCACTGGCCACAGAGGTGATTTTTTTTTTTTTTTTTTTTTTTTTTTGGGAGGGGGTTTTTAGATACAGCCAAGGGTAAAATGTTAATGTGTGAACATAGAGAAAATAGGCCCCATAAACAAAATTTTTATTCTTTAGTGAAGAACCTTAAGTGTGCAGGTATGACCTCTGGACCACTGGCATCTCAATCACAGCTGTTTGAAAGTCATTATGACAAAACCAGAATAAAACAAAAAAATATTGTCGGCGACACACTTTTGACAACTGATTTGGAATATTTAGTCCACTAACCATATTCTGTGTAAAGTTTACGAAATTTCATTGCGGGCAAATACGATTTTTCTTAAAAATCTAGTTGTCCACGTCTTTCTATGGAGAATGGGCATATAGAGGGCGCTATAACATACAAATCATAACCTTTGTAGGCCTATATGGCAAGATTCCCACAATGGATTTGTCTATTTTTGTAGAGATGTTAGCTCTTGCATGTCCCTACTTATACCAGTTGTCAAAATTGTGTCGCCACTGCTTAAAATTGTTCTAAAAATAAAAGAGACAGTTTGTATGGGGTCAAACAGCTGTGTGCAATACTAGCCATTGAAACAGAAGCCATGCAGGATAGATGTCTCATGATTCCTTCACATTTTATGTATTTCACAGACCCTAAGCGTTAGTCCCGTAACAAATTGCCTGAACACTTCATGAAGATCAGTGTATCCTTGGTTTGTGTAAGGTCTGGATAAAAGAAATTAATGAAGCCCACACCGAATAAAGTCTATAAACCCTATTCAACTCTGAACATATCTATATTGATTATTTCGTGCAGAGATTACATGAAGGAGTAACCCAAAGATCCATACCCACACTCCAGCAGCAGTCTCTGATGAAAACAATGGGTATGACAGTCCTCATTAAACCTTATCAAATATACTGCAGGTTGAAACTTGCCCCCTGGCTTTTAAGTATATGAAATTAAAGGTTTTCCTTTGTTGACTACACCCACCAAGTAATTTGACATTGGATGACCCCACATGACCTTGAAATGACCTTCAAAATTTTCAGCACTGAATATTGACCACACCCACAAAGTTTCGATTTGACCTTGGATGGCCCAAATGACCTGGAAATAACCTTCAACCACACCCACCAAGTTTCATCATCTTACCTCAATTAGTGCATTTTCATCAAAGCATGCCCTTTAATTGGTCCACATGCCCTTTGACCCCAACTATGATTCACACAACATGACCCTCACCACAATTAGTGTACACCACATATGAATCTTGGGTCAGTGGTTTTTCTAATCAAGTTTGGCTGCAATTGGCCCAAAAATTAGTGTTTGGGCAGGAGATACAAAAATACATCAGTCCTCGGACCGCTTGCAGTTTGTGAATGATAACCTCACACAACCTTTGACCTTGATATGTGACCTCTGACCTCATAAACAAATGGGTTTGCATGTAAACTCCATAAACCATGTTTGGATCCAATTGAACTTCCAACTTTTCAAATGAGGTCAATTTTACATCTTACAACTTGACCTTACATGACCTTTGACCTTGGTATGTGACCTTTGACCTCATCAACAAATGAGGGATACCATGTTGTTGCAGGCCTATGACTCAAGTTTGGTTCCAATTGAACTTCAACTTTTCAATTGAAGTCAATTTTACATTTTCAGCCCATCTTACAACTTGACCTCACATGACCTTTGACCTTGGTATGTGACCTTTGACCTCATCAACAAATGGGGGATGCCATGTTGACCCAAGTTTGGTTTAAATCCATCAAAGTATGTCGATATTACATGCAAATGTGAACCCTTTTTCACAACAGACATCAACAACAGACATCAACACCAACAACAGACATCAACAGTGGACAAAGTGATCCCTATGTGTCTTCCTGCCTTAAGGCAGGCGACACAAAAACAAGTCAACCTAACCAAAATGGAACACACACAGACTGACACACAGAGAGACTGACACACACACAGACTGACACACATGCACAGACTGACACACACATACACCCTGACACACATACACACACACAGAAGGAATCTCACCTGGTTTTTAAAACAGGGATAATAAAACAATGTTAATGCTGATAAGGTGACATTCCCTTCGTTTCCTGCACAAATGATTTGATTTTGTTCTAATCCTTTTAAAGTGACTATACGTACCAATACGCAGAAATTCCAGAGCTTTGTTTTCAATATCCTTCGTCAGTTGACTGGTGCTGGTTAGATACTGTAACACATAGATGTTTGGAGCAAACTTAACCATGTTCTGCTCTCCACAACCCGTTGGCATCTGAAGGATGCTATCAAGATTAGACAGTACTGAGCCCATCAAATCACCTGCGGAGCAATCATCGAATGCCGATCAGCAAATCATATAATGAAGGATTTACACTGTATAATTCCATAATAATTTTTTGAATGCATGTTACACTGTGGTGGTTTCGACAGGTGCACACACAGATACAAAAGCGTGACTCAAACTTGGTACTGCTGGTTACACACCATTAACTCACTTATACACAGTAGTCTATGGGAAAAATGGCAACTTTGAGCATGTTTCTTTCACATTTAAAACTCTCACAGAGGAAATACAACATCACCCCAAAGTACAAGCTGAAATCACCAAATAACCAAATTTTGAACATATGATGACCAGAAAAATTTTTAGTTACGAATCACAAAACTTGCCCGATGTCAGACCGGCAACCCAAGATTCTCTATAGTCGCCAAAGCTAGTAATTTGCAAATCGATGTGAAATTGATGACCGCGGAGTAAATTTCCTCAAATTTGCTGTCCAAATGCCGCTTAGTTTGAGAAAACATACCAGTCTACCATGTCAATTATGAAATTTCATCACTTTCTTAATATAACTAGTGCTTTTTCAGACATTTTAAAGCACTTTTTCCAGATGCCATGCAAGAAAGTAGTCCACCCAAGATTTTTGATCCTTACGGCAGCCAGGTTAGTGGTGTATAACCTGCTGATGCTCTAAGTACTGTGGGAGAGTTCACAAAATCTGCCAGTGACAATTATTAAAAAAATTCTCCAGGGGCATAACCTTGGGGGGCACTCCCATCTTGGAAGTGACGCACATGTAAGGCTGTTAAGGTCCCCTTTTTCAGCATCGCTGTCACCCAAAGACCCTTTTTTATCATTTCCCCTCTCCCCCAAAGACCCCATATTTTGTGAATTTTTACCACTGTCACCCAAAGACCCCTATTTTGGTGGAAAATTTTGAAAATTTTCACACAAAGACCTCTATTTTTTAGAAAATTTTGCAAAAAATCTCACCCAAAGAGCCTTTTTTTGTAAAATTTTGCAAATTTGTCACTCAGAAACCCCTATTTTGTGGCAATTTGGCTCTCTCTCTCACCTAAAGACCCCTATTTTTTCAGTCCTCTGTCACCGAATGCCCTTGGGTGCCCTTACCAGTGACGAATACTCTGCCTCGTGCTGACTCAGGAATAACATCTGCTGGGAGATTAAGTGGTACAACTGCATTGAATGTCTCTCCTTTGTCCACACACACCATCTCCGAGAAGGTTTCCTCTCTCTCCACACCCTCCGGCTAAAAGACAATTAAGAACAAGGCTCATGCATCCGTGTCCATTAACAATGTTCAGGAACCCACAATAATGCATATTATTAACCTGGCAAACACGCCTTTAGACAGGATTTTTTTGAAAGGGTGGGACTTCCAAAATGTGGATTGGTTTGGGAGAGGGGGTGGTTTCCATGAAAAAAGTGAATGTCTAGGGTTCTTCCAAAATTTGAACCTTTTGGGCAAGAATGTGCCTGCAACATGGACATTTTTAGTAAATATATATTTAGGGTCAGTGCAATCCATCCCCCATGCCACCACCTATGACTATGGGCCTGCTGATCAAGCATCTATTTAAAGCAGCACTGGCACATTTTCATAAAATATGAAATTTTCTGAAATTTTGGCTCTACATGACCAGAAACTGTCTGATATCTACCAGCTTTCTTTCACTATGCCTGATTGTTCACCAAAAAGTTATATTATGTAATGACCCAATCAAAATAGACCTAAATATCTGTATGCACCCTTCAACTTTTTCTTACCATGTCTCTGATTGGCTATTAACTTCACTTAACCCTGCGAGAAACCAATCAAATCGGCCCGTAGATCCCAGGAGTTTACATTTTAGACCACAATTAAATTTGCCAATATTTTATTTTTTCTTCCTTCATGTCTAAAATGTTAGTTTTGTATCACTTTTGCTTGTAGAAAAGTAACAATCATCATACCTCCACAAGCAAGGCATCTTCAATAGCATCTTGAACTCCATTGACATTTGGTAGGAAGGCGTTGTTGCCACAGAATGGCACATTGACTCCAGGCGTGACATAACTGCCATGAACTAGAGATGACAAAACAGGATTAGAATGACATCATGAATTGAAAGCAAGACTTATGAACAAATTTTAATAGTTTATTTTCTGGATACAGTATAAGATTTATAGCAAAATCTACAAAAAACAGTTTTAAACAAACACAAGCATGTTTTGATATCAAAGATATGAGGTGTGTGATTACCTGTTATTTTGACATCTCCAAGAGAACGTGGGATAATGGTAAAGTTGACTGTCTTAGACTCACGATCACAGACACACACATATTTGTTTCGTGACAGGTCTACAAGACTGAAGTCGCTGGATTCCTCAATTAGTAACTCAACCTAGGTATAGAGAGTCATAAAAACCAAAAATCTTGATGCATATCAGATATGATCGATGGAAAAATAGAGCTTTGCTTGACATTGATGTCTGAATACCTAACCAAAATAAACAATGACCTCATTTGACACATAGATGACCTTTGACCTGAAATTAGAGAAGGTAGGATTTCTATCGTATCAGGAACTCTAGTATTTTGAGTAGTGGGTGCATAATTGCATTTTATTGAGCTGCTTATAATGTACTCTCTGATTCAACTGAAAATCCAGTGAAATCATCACATTACCTAGGCCTTTTACATCACTTTCAGTATACAATAAAAGTAAACAAGGTCCACTCATGAAGGACTGAACCTGATTCAAACCCAGGTCTAAGTTAGACTCCATTTGAGTCTATAACAGCCCTGCAATTTACTGTTTTAGGTCTATGCTACATTAAGATGCATCTTTATTCACTCTCCTATCATAGATGCGGGTAAGTTCCAATGATTTCCATTCGGTAAAGAGCCTCCTGCCTCAGCTGATGGAATGACCGAGTCACACGTTTGGCGGTTCACTTTTGTACAAATCTACTATAAATTACAAAACTTTTAAGATCATTACTATCATTAATTTTAAGCATTTTCCCTCAAACTCACAGTGAAGCATTCAGTGAGGTAGTTAAACACAGTGACCATGACTGGAATTTTCTCCTCTCGGATGGCAGAGTACGGCAAGTTGTAAGAAAGGAAGAATGGTTGAAAGGCACGCAATTCTACCGGGTTAGCAATCCCAAATCCACTCACGGTGGATGTGCAAAATCCATTAGCCACCCAATCTGTGATGGTGTGGGGAACTTGACTGTCTACATCAGCTGTACCAGAATCACTGAAATAACAAAAAAGTGTTAATTTAGTAACATTCATTCACACACACACACACACACAAAGTCCCTGTTACAGAGCATGCACCAATGGTGTCATGGCTCATGCAGCAAACATATGACACCCAATTGAGTGTCAGCTACATTTAACTATTTTCAAGAACTTCCAGACAACAATGTACAAATCTAGTATCAGCTATAAATAATTTCAATACTGAAATGTCTGATAACTTTTATTTAATTTCAAATTTAATTTTTAACAAGGCGGTTCTCAAACCACAAAGGTTCCCCGCTCGTCGCGGTAGATGAGAGGAGGAAAAGTAACTTAACTTAAAGATCACAGGGAGGATTGTGATGGAAACCAGACCGACTCTTACCATAGCAGTTTCAATACCTTAGATGACCCCAGATGACCTTGGAAAATTCTGGTATCAATGTTGACTACACCCACCAAGTTTCATGACCATACAACCATTTGTAGGTGTTTGACCTTGGATGGCCCCACATGACCTTGAAATGACCTTTAAAATATTCAGCACTGAATGTTAACCACACGCACCAAGTTTCATGACCATACAACCATTTGCAGTGATTTGACCATGGAAGACCCCAGATGACCCAGAAATGACATTGAAAACAAATGGCATCAAATTTTACTGCACCAACCAGGTTTCATGACCCATACGACCATCATATGGATTTGACCTTGGATGACCCCGCAACCTTGAAATGACCTTAATTTTTTTGGCATAGAAGTTGACCGCGACCCACAGTTTCATCATCCTACCATATGTTTAGGGATTTGACCTTGAATACCCCTCAGGCCTTGAATGACCTTCAAAATTGTTGGCGTCCGAATGTTGAGCACACTCACCAAGATTCATCATCCTAACCCCACTTGAACAAAGGTTTAAGTACTTTTGACCACTTTGACCTTTGATTGACCCATGGCACATAACCCATCTCCGAACTCATCCGCCGCCTACTAAAGCGACATCTATGGGGGAGGGCGCCAAGAAAATCCCAATTTCAGCGGCGCCTTGGTTTAACCGTAAAGCGAAATCTTGACGAAAAATTTGTTTAATGTTGTCAAGGAATTTTCTTATTCCAAAACCGTTGGAGCTGAAGACTCAACTCCACCGCAGGGTTATTTTCTGATTTTTTTGTATGAATTCAAATGAGGACGATGTCCAGTATTTGGGTTATGGGGACACCATGACCGACCCACATCAAGCACCCAAATTGGTTTGTGTTTTTGCCCTCCGTATTGCTTTAATTCTTTTGACATTTTAGGGAGTTGCTATAATGAAGAGGGCTGGCCGCCACCGCCTGGTGCAAAGGTGGACACCCATACATGCTTTGATCAAGAGATCGTGTTGACAAGGTAATACTCATTACCCATGTGCCCATGACACACTTCGGATCCCACCCAAACGCATCTCGAGATACATCTATGTTGCGAAGATGGGACACCCACCACTTGCTTAGTTCCAAAGATATCGCGTGGGAACACACGCACACACACACCGGACGGCCTAGCATTTCTATAGTCCCCTTCGCCAACCAAAGTTGGCGGGGGACCAACATGCAGGGATGCAACAAAATAGTTGCCTATTTCTCGTGTTGTATTTGTTTATGCAAGATAAATAAACAAACAATGTCAATGCAATGAAATCTATTGATCTTTTAAAAATATGTTAGGACAGAATGCAAAATGTTTTTGTTGCAGTTTCGAGGAAGAAACAATTTGAGCCCATTTTTAAAGAAATCATAGTATTACTAATGATTAAACTTGGTGTGACCTTGATATTTGACAATTTCTGTCTTAATTGCTCAAATGACCCAACTATAGTTATCTAAAATGTGTTGTCATATCAGGATTATACTGTGATATTGGAAGACGTGCAGCTTTGCGCTTTCATCAGTTTTTGAGGTTGTGGTGGAGGGACTACAATCAAATGGCAATGTGTTAACAGTGGCCATTTTATATACAAAATGATAGAGTGGCTTAAACATGCTAGAAAAAAAACTTTCATGAGTTGCCATGGCAGTTATAAACAAGGCGAAACTCGTATTTACTCGATGCGTAAAATATGTCCCCGGCGAATATCGCGATCACTAACGTGACAACAAACACGCACCCGTCCACCCTTATTTGGCCATCACTAGCTCGCCAAAATGACTCGAGAATCTTAAAATTCATCATGCAAAAAATCCCTGAAAATTCAGTAAATTTAGTAAAAATATGAGAAAGTGTAAAATTGGCAAACACTATTTTGAAAAAAAGCATGTGACACATTTTAAATTTGGGACCATACGGGGTCTGGAAAGCCGGCGAAACATTGAATTGTACGTATTAAACATTTCCAAGAAATGTAACAGGCTGGCAACCCAAAGAACATGAACCCACGCTGTAACAACCCAGAACTGAAAAAAAACTTTGCCCCAAAATCTAATCAGGTTGAGAACTCCTCAGCCGCTTCCTTCCACCAAGTTAATTATTATACGCTTACAGAACCCAGAAAACTTGTACAAAGCCTTGCGGAAAAAATTCATTAAATTATGCAAAATTAGATTCTTAATTAGCAATATTTACACCCAAAATCTAACAGTGAGAACTCATAACTGCTTCTTTCAACACGTACATCATTCGTTAGCATTACAGAAAACTCCGAGATACAATGAACACAATGTTGAATTTCTGTGGCAATATTGAACCTTTTCGCCATGACCTTTTCCCCCTACCCCTGACAGACCCGGGGAGGACCTTGGGGGAAGAATTACAGGGTGAGTAGGGGGGTTATCCCTCTACAATATAATAAAGTTGGCTACTCTAGCTATCAGAAAAAAAGATTGCCCACTGTTTCCAGGGTTACATTTTATCACGGATACATACGGACAGGGACATAAGGACGGACATACGGACGGAGCCATTTTATAGTCCCCTCCCGAACTTTGTTCGGCGGGGACAAAAAGTATGGGGAAGGTCTTGTTTGGCCACCCCGGACGTCATGACCCCCTAACTCCACTGAAAAAGAAATTGCTACGGTTTAATCACTGATCTCTCCACAGTCAGTGGTTTTCATAATATATACACGTAAGCGCCAGGTAGTGCTGCTGGTCAAGAAGGTTTCGGTATCGTGGCTCACTGATGGCGCACTACTGTACTAGGTCAATTGAATTAGCCAGGTGGTGCAGGAAGCAATTTCTTTGAAATTTCGTATTTTTAATGCTACGGAATAAAGCGTATACTCCACTAAACTGCGTTTTATTCCAAAATGTTAATTGGCTTGTGACGGCATGTCGCATTCACATAAATTCCATATCAACAAACCGCATCGTAGCAGTATTTGGGCTTTATTCCGTAATGAACGACGGGGGTTAAAAGTCAATGGCTAAAATTGTTATACCTATAGCACGTCTCCCTTTTTAAGTTTATTTTTTTGGCAATTCTATGGGTGTTTAATGCTACGGAATAAAGCGCATATTCCACTACACTGTGCTTTATTCCGTCAAAATAGTAAACTAGCCCCTAAATTTTAATTTCAATTGGCTTGTGACGGCATGTCGCATTCACATAGATTCCATATGAATAAACCGTATATCATAGTAATATTGGCTTTATTCCGTAATGAACGATGGGGTTAAAAGTCAAAGGCTAAAATTATTATACCATACGTCTGCCTTTCTTCTTTTTTCAATAAAACGTATTCTCCACTAACTGACACTTATCCCATAAAATAATGAAAATATAGTCCCTATAATAAAAAATTGCCACTCCCGAACTTACTCCACCCGTTCACGAATTCTTTATTTCTCATGCCATATTATGGATTATTTATCTAGATTTTATACCACCCGCTCACTTCTTCCTTCTTTCTTAACCTTCTTACCCCCCACAACTACTAAACCCCTCTTTTGCTGGTATAAATTACCCCCAAAAGAAATCCCCTTTTTCTCATCCTACGGACGGGTGTTAATTATTAAATTTGTTACCTATTGAAAGCAATATATAATACTCCTGTTATACCCCCCGTTCCATAGACTATCGCTGTACAAAAGTATAGCAACGGGGGGGGGGGGGGGTATAACAGGAGTATGTAATATAGGGTTGATATCAACAAGTTTTAGATAACTACCCGTCCGTAGGACAGAAAAGGGGATTTCTTTTGGGGGTATTTTATACCAGCAAAAGAGGGGTTTAGTAGTTTGGGGGGTGGTAAGATAAGAAGATTAAGAAAGAAGGAAGGAGTGACGGGTGGTATAAAATCTAGACATCTATGGAACAGGGGGTATAACAGGAGTATATAATATAGGGGCGCTTAGCGTCAAGCTTATATTATACTCCTGTTATACCCCCCGTTCCATAGACAATTGCTGTACAAAAGTATAGCAACGGGGGGTATAACAGGAGTATATAATATAGGGCCGCTTATAGCGTCAAGCTTATATTATACTCCTGTTATACCCCCCGTTCCATAGAAAATCGCTGTACAAAAGTATAGCAACGGGGGGTATAACAGGAGTATGTAATATAGGGTTGATATCAACAAGTTTTAGATAACTACCCGTCCGTAGGAGAGAAAAGGGGATTTCTTTTGGGGGTAATTTATACCACACAAAGAAAGAGGGGTTTGTAGATTTTTGGTGGGTAGAGTTAAGAAAGGAAGGAAGGAGTGAGCAGGTGGTATAAAATCTAGACATCTAAATTTTATACCACCCGTTTCACCCACTGCAAGTTTACATAACCTGTAGGCCTACAAAATTGCTGCATATCGGGGGTATAAATAGTATTAATAGCCCATAAAACTAATTTTTCTCGTATAGCAGCAAAAGGGGGTTTTTTTGGGGGGGTGCAAGGTTAAAGAATAAGGGGAGGTGAGCGGGTGGTATAAAGCTACTCGTGTTAGTATATAGGCCTATTAATATACCGACAATATAATATAGGGCCCCATGTATATACCTCAGATATCGGCAATTTTTTAAAATTCCCGTGCGGACATCCGATAAGGGGGATTTCTTTTGCCATGAATTTATACCAGCATGTTAATTGTTATAATATATTGTGAGGAAGCTAAAAGAGGAGTTTAAGCGGTGGTTTTGAAATCGGAGCCAATCAAAATTTCTACTAAAGAAAATTGCTATTTAGAGATTAGGCATATACTTAAATCTATAGAAGTAATGTTTCTCCCATAAATTGAACGCATATGACTCCACAACTGTACCTATACCTATATTAAATTGTCAGTGTGATTGTGCTTTTCCGTACATTGTTCCGAGTACCGAATTCAAAAGTCGGGTCGGCAAATTGTGCCAAAAGATGAACTAACGGCCAACCCAACTTCTGCCAGGAGCTTCTGAGCCCACGAATTTAATTGTCATAACATGTATTTGGCGCGCTTAACATTCTTTTTTTATCACCGCAGTGCAACGACAGGCGTCAGCTCTCTGTCAATCAAAAGCGAAGAAGCGATTACTGCACCTGGTCCACCCTCGGTAAGTACGTGCTAATTGCGCTTGCTTTGTATATCACCTGTTAATGCATCCACAGGTATTTTACTCGCGTGGCAGCTATAGTGCCAATCAAACTGGTACCCGCTTTAATAACTTTTGAGTGTGTGATGGCGGATAATCGCAACCGAGATATTTTCAAACTGTGGAAGACATACAAGATATCATTGGCCCGGCATCGCAGTGGCCTTATTTGATTAGGAGATTGTTTTGGACCCGAATTTAAGACACTTTCAGAGGATTTTAGTTAGTACATTTAGTTTTGTAAACGGATTAAATCCCGAAGTTCTGTTCGAGTGGGCCCAGTTAATGCACTTGTGCAGAGACAGGTCTGCGTTCAACCATCTGCGTGCTTTATTTCGTTTATTTGATCAAAGAAGAGGATACAACCTCTACGCATGGAATGTTACCAATCGACGATACGAATATCTAGATGGTAGAATTCGTCAATATGTTCATCGCAGTTCAAGGTGGGTTTCTTTCGTATATAGGCCTATACGCATTTTAGTATACTTCGTCCCGGCCTGAAACTATTGACGGAGTGGTTCATAGCTTTCGCGCAGCTATTGTGTATGCGTATCGCGAACGCTGACTTTAAGCAGACTTAATTAAATTAATACTGCGTAAAAGCTACGACGTCACTCCTTAGTTCAAGTTCAGGGCGGACGAAGTAAACCAAAGTTTAAATCCTGTTTGTCTCCCCGCTATTTACGGGGTGGCCGGCCCGGGGTGGCCGGACTCGCCTCACATTCATAGCAATACGCGGTGTCGGGATTTTCGTCATTAATGTTTGGAAATATATATGCTGAGTTCTCTCTGTGTTACGAGGCTCGCATAATGTGGAGTGATGGTGAGACATAGCTTAGTTCCAGTTATCTGTAAAACACGCTTATGAACTGCAAAGATTATAATGTTTGCAGGTGTGTCTGGGGTGGGGGTGGGTGTCATGATTTACATAAAACAAGTATGAATGGGTGGGGCCCGGTCTTACTAGATTTGCATTTCAAAAGATATGCAAAATGGTTTGAAAAGACTAAATTTTCTAGGTGAGACAGATATGCATATTGCAATTTTTGCAATTTTTACACGTGTGTCGCAATATTCGGTCGCAATCTTGCCTTCACTCTTGATCTTACTATTTGACTGATTGGATGCTATAACTTGTTATTCGGATAGGGCTACTTGTTAAATCATAAAAATGGAACCTAACAACGCGCAAAATCGCGGCAAATCTCCGCGGAAAGGTGGCGGGTGGTCAAAGCGGGTGCCGAGCGATGACGGTTTGTCAACCCTTCAATTCTGGGACTGGAACAACCCGTTTGCCTTTTACAAACTTCTAATGGCCCCTGTAATCACGCTATTAACTTGGTTGATGGGAAAAGGCCTCATCGCGAGCCAGATTTTGTGCGCCACTTGTGGAGAGCCATGTAGATTGGTGAATAGACCAGATGCACTTGATGGCGTTTCTTACCGATGCCGTAAGGATGGCCATGATTTTGAGAGAAGCGTTAGAGAAATGTCCTATTTTCAAGGATTTAGACTCCCACTAGCCGACATCATCAATTTCATGAAAGTGTACTTGGATGGAATTTCTCTTTTGAGATGCAGTATACAGTCAAATGTCAATTACAAGAACACTGCCGTCAATTGGGCAAATTATATGAGAGATATTTTTATATAGAATATGTGTGGCGCGAAGTTATTTCTCCAGAAATGAAACTCAAAGGTGAAGTTGAAGTCGACGAAAGTCTTTTTGGAACTAAGTGCAAATATCATAGGGGCAATCCACACACGGGTATTAAGGTGTGGGTGGTGGGCCTAATTGAGCGGACAAGTGGCAGATTAATTCTATATCCGGTTGAGAACCGAAACGAGCAAACCCTAACAAAAATTATTAAGCGCTACGTAGAACCGGGATCAAAGATTTATACGGATGGCTGGGGTGGATACGGCAATTTAAACAAGCATGGCTTCCAGCATTTTACTGTCATACATAAGCGCCAGTATGTGAAGTGGTACAGGGAAGTGTCTACGGGAAATTAAATCAAAATACATACAAACACGATTGAAGGGGCCTGGAGCCATTCCAAAAAACACCTTAGAAATATGGCCGGTACTACTCTGAATCACTTTGAAGGTCACTTATCTGAAATTATTTTTAGGAATCACGCGAAAGGACGTAACCTGTACAAAGTGTTTTTTGACTATGTCGCGCGGTTGTACCCGCTGCATACTAAAGCAGAAAAGACAGCGACATCCCCTTTGTTTGACACATGGTCTCAGGGTGCTGATGATGCAGACGTGGAAATAACAAATGAAATGAGTAAGAAAAAAAATGCACCAAATTATAAAAAAAATGTTTAAAATGAACAGGGTCTACATTTAAAGAAAATGCTAATCATGTTATTGTTATTGCGTTATTCTCTTTCAGACCTAACTCAACCCCCTAGCAACGTCCATGACGAAGATGTCGCGGTGGCCTCCCTACATCATGAGCAAGCGCCCGATGCCCTTCCTGCTTTAGATTTTGATGACTCTCACGAGGACTCTCAGCAATCACTAGTGCAGATTTTGCAAGAATTGCAGAATGGATCCGAAGATGGTACGTACAAATGTAGTTCTTAATATTCAACACAAAATGCTCGGTTTGAAGTGTCTTGAAACCCGTTTTTTGTGTGCGTGCACAGGGGTTTAAAGTTACACATGTCACACTCAGAATTACAAAGATTTCACTCATCTTTAATCGAAAATGATTGTTGGTTAGTAACCAATCCATTTTTAGATTGATGTATAATTAAATTTAATAGTATGAATTTGAAATCTGTGTAATTTAGAGTGTAGGCTTATTTTAACCCTTTCGACACGGGCCAATTCTGTATACGTAATATAGCACATATGTCAGTGGCTTTATAGATGGCGTCACAAATGCTTGCAGGTCATTTGGAAAGCCATCTAAAAAGAATATCAGCAAAGACTAGGCTTGTTTGGACTAATTTAGATGCATTTTTCATTCTGATTCTGAATATGCACTTGAAAATTAATAATGTTGACCTTTTTGAAACAAAATTTGACAAATTTTGACCGTTGAGCGACTGTAGTCGCTTGCCGTGTTCAAAGGATTAAGAATGACGTTTACATATTTTATATGTGCAGTTAAGTGTGCATGATATGGGTTGCTTCAAAAACAAGTTCTTTATAACCTATAGTGTTAGTTCATTAAATGTCTCTTTATTTCGACAGAAGAGGATCCTATTGTAGAAGTTGAGTATATCCCTAGCGGATCCGACCGACCTCCATCCCGGATCCAGATCCACCAGCAAGTAAACAGACTCGTCGCGTCTCATCATAACGTTGTTTGCCTGAAGGGTGGGAAGAATCTGATTCAAGTGAGTCGGCAACCAGTGCCGCCACGCCACAAGCAGTACGCAGAGAAAAAGGCCACCGCAGAAGCAGCGGAAAAACAAGCACAGGAAGAAGCAGCGACGACTACGTATACCAAGGACAATTTTGTACTCGGGATCAGTGGGATGGACTCTTCTGCGGAGGACTTCCAGTAGAAACAGTAAAAAGATACCTTCATCAATTTTACAACAGTTCGTGATTGCGTTAACAGTTTTACTGAAAACTTTGGCACCGTTTCATACGTTCTAGTGTTATGCTAAAAAATTCAAAGTTAAGAAATTGAAGTTGACATTAAAAATTTGCAGGCCATTGGGAACAGGAGAGAGATCACACGTAATTTGTTGAATAGTTGAAAAGGTAAGGTGCATAGTTTAAGTTGAAATTTAAATTGTACTATCTACAATAAGTTTTCAAAGTTAAGGAACATATTTCGTATCCAGCAGAGAAACCAAATGAATTTTACACCAATTAAATATTTTTATGAATTACAACGATGCAAACTGTTTATTTTATGGTATTATTTCTCACCCTAATGCATTTGCTAATTTGTTAAGTCCGTTATTTATCCACAACGGAATAAAACAAATGGAGTAAAAAGCTTCCAACTTTTAAACAAGTAAATATTAGGTTTTGCCGTTGCTTATACTTGAAAACAATATTAAAGCATAGATTAATTGACCCAATTTTTTAAATATTTAAAGGAGGAACATTCACATTCTGTGCAGATAAAAGGAATGACTCTGTACCCTTACCAAAAGGAATAAAAAGTTTAATAATTCAAAAATCGGTTAAAGGTACTAATCATAAATTACTGCAGTGCTAAAGGTATTTCAAATGTTTAAACATATCAAAAGTAAACTATGGGGAGGCACTAAATACACACTTCAAATTTATATAAATTAAACACGCCCAATTAAACTCTAAATATAGGTGTGTACACGTTTGGTTTAAACTACACTGCATTAATATAAAACTTAAAATTTTAGTATTGCCTCCCTATATGTTCACTGTATTGATAAAGAAACACTTTGAAGTGTTTTAAGGATAAAAAGTAAACCTTTTGCATCTTTCTTAACCACAAAAAAAAAAAAAAAAAAAATATTTTTCAGTAAGAAATGTCTAAAAACACCACACACATATTTGAAAATGTGTTTGATTAGAAAAATCATATTTGCGCAGTCACTTGATTCAAATTATTATAAAAATAGTAGCATATAAAATCTGTAACGGGATAAACCATACTTGAGACAAAGTGAAGTTTATCAAGTGCGTTTGTGGGGTGGTGCATGCATTTTCCATAAAAATATGGTTGTGTTTTATCCAAATTTTTAATTTTAATGGTTTGTTTTTTTGTTTAATACAAAAAAAAATTAGATTTAGAGGATGTAAGGAAATTACAAGCTAGAAATAGAACCCATGTTAATTGTATCATAACGGAATAAACCTAAAATACTTTAACAAATGCTACCGATGACATGGCACACACTTGTACGCTCGTTCATTGCACACCATATTCTATACGGTCTGAACAAAAACGTTGCCTTCGACCGAAAGTGCGCCATCTATTGATATGTTTAAATTGCATTTGGGCTAAGAAAGCACCGGCCATGGCAGCTGCCTAGCCAGATAACGTACCGTATGTTGTTTACCTATTTTCCGTAAGTAGGGGGTCAAATTGTGGACGTAAGTATTAAGTGGGCTTCAAACAACAGATCTGCCAAGGTATGAAAGGTATGGTGTATATAGTAGTTTTTCGTACTGAGATCAGTGTGATGTTATGGGGAGAGACCATGGTTGTTGAGGAAAAATGAGATGGGGATTCTGAGATCTGAGGAAGACAGAGAGATCAATGATGAGAGCAATGGGTGGTGTCGAAGGTTGATGGATAGGATGAAGACACTGAGGACTTGATGCAGATGTTGGGTTTGGAAGAAGCGATGGAACGGTTGGCGAAGGCGATAGTGTACATTTGGGTATGGGCACGTACTGAGGAAGGATGACGAGCATGTTTTAGAAAGGGCTTTTGAGTTTGTTTGAGGTGGGAGGTTGGGAGGAGGGGAAATTCAAAGAGACATGGAAGAAGCAAGTGGAAGAGAAGAGTAGGAGGGTTGGTTTGATGGAGGATGCATTGATTCGGGTAAAGTGGAAGGCGGGAGTAAGCGGCAGTGCTGTGATTGTGAAGTGAATCCAGCCACCTCTCGTTCACGGGGACAAAACGGATTTAAAACTTTGGTTTAATATACTATACTAATTACTACTACTAATTAAAGTCTGACTAAATATATAATATCATTGTTCTACAATACGAGCCCATACCTGAACCATTATCTTATGAGCCCATATCTTGAACACAAAAAAACAAACAAAAAGTTCAAAGATATAGATGAAAGCATTTAACCTGGAGCTAGCAGACATTTATACCACATCTTCAAGTACAAAAGGTTTGAGTGATTAATATGTTGACAGAAGACAGGGCCCCTGAAACATGATTCTTAAAAAAAAAAAAAGTGCCGAAAGGGTGCCGTAAGGAAAGGGGGCCAAGACCACGAGTTTGTACAGAGGCAAATTTTTCAATTATCCAAATCATGTTGAAAAGTTATACCATATTACTTGTCTAACCACAAGGATTCAGAAAAGGTATAGTTGGTACTATATTAACTTCAGGGTCAGAGTTATAAACTAGAACAGCAAAAATCAATAAAATGGGTCAATTCATTGTACGGGGTCAAAATTTTAACAATTGCCGATTTGGATAAACAGTGCGTGCAAATTATTGTTGAGTTCTAGATTAAAATAAGGGAATAGTTTTGACTGTCTAAAATGTTTGATGTAGGGGCACAGACTTGAGGTAACATCCATTGCATTTCAATGGGGCTTGACCTTGTTTCCCCCTACCTTTGGTAACTAAGCATTGAGACACTCCAAAATATTCCTTATTTGAATTACTATGACCTCCACCAATACTTTGCACCATTGTTTATCAAATCGGCGCAATTTTAAAATTTGACCCCTGTACAACAGGAAACTTGACCCTTTTATTGATTTGTGCTGTTTTAGACTATAACTCTTAACCTTTACATGTAGCTAATCAAGATATTTACCTGTTCTGAAGCCTTATTGGTTAGACAAATAATGTTGTATACTTCACAAGATTGGATCAATTAACAAATTTACCCTGTACAAAACTGTGTCGTGGCCCCTCTACCTTAAGGCACCATGACGGCACTTAAGAATACGTTAGAGGTCCCTGTCGTCTGTTCAACATATTAATCACTCAAATTTGTACTGAGATGGTTACATTGTCTGCTAGCTCCTAAGCTAATTGCGTGTTTGGTTACTTTGTGTGTGTGTTATATAGGGAAGCACGACTAAGTCGCCAATAGTCGCAGTCGTGATATTGGCGATTAGTTGCGACTACGACTATTGTTTACTACTTGGCGACTATTTTAATGAGACTCCAGAAAGCATTAAAAATAATTAGAAATGTTCTAGACTGCCAAGAAATATTGATTCAGCTGGTTTTTATTTGCATTACCTTTTAGTATTACTCCTCCAGAGTAAATATAACTGCGCATGTTGTGCTTAGATATCAATATTATTGTTGAAATCGTACGCCCTATACCAGCCGCCATTTTATTTTTCCTGACATGTAATATGCTATCATTTTACCATAGATGGTCTTATCGTGTGTGGTGTCCATCAATGTTCATGATTGAACTTGAACAGTGAAGAAGACCCAGTGTACTTCAACACACAAAATTTTTAAAATTTTTTTTTTATTTTTGTTTGGTTAGGTAGAATTCGGGTTTATGTGAGAGTATGAAAGGTAGCGGAAGATTTCAGGGAAAATTCCCCCGATGGTCTTTAGATCAAAGTGTGCGCTTGGGCCAGTTAACCTGTGCGGGTGGATCCATTCTAAAATAAAGGCCAGAATTTTGCAATCGCAGTGCACAAAACTTAATCTTGATCAAGTTACCGGGGTATATGCGGGCATTAGGCAGTGGTGGCCAAGAAATCCCAATTTTAGACGGCGCCATTGGTTTTTTAACACATTAAACACGAAATCTTAGGACAATCCTAATTTTTGGTCTTACAAAGCAATATTTCTTATTCCAAAAACACTGAAGAAGAACTTTGGCTGAGTTGCTGTGTTAAAAGAGGCTTGGCCACCATGTCTAGTAGGACATTGCAAGTGGGTGGTAGGGTACACAAATCAAAATTCAACTTATTGCAATTCCGGGTTTGGGTTGGCTTGGTTCTTCATGGTGACAGTGCGCCGCCTCATATATTGCAATCAATGGCCTCATAAAACATGTCGTGCTTTGCTGCAGAAGTATTGTAATGGAAGACTAATTTCTTTTGCGTAAGTAAATAGCTATTAGCAGGAAACTAACGCAAATTAAAAACGCCATGGGTATTTGAAGGTTTTTGATGATAATATGCTACAAGCAATATGTCACTATTGTAACCTCTTGACCGTCAGCAACCACACCAGGTCTCTGGGAAGTAACTTCTTATCTCAACAGGGGCGAAGTTTCATCCGGCTCCTCCCCGGGTATCTGATTATCCACCTCTGGCAAAGGTCCTCTTTCATCATGCATAGGTGGCAAAGGTGGCAAAGTGCTGTCATCAGGGTCATTCAATGGGACCAGGGTGACCTAGTAAAATCCACGATATTGTATTTATATTGTACTGGAATGTTTACTTGAAAGTAATCAAATTGTACCTTCTCATGAAAAAACAAGTACAATTCAAGCAAATAAGGAATGTAAAAAAGTCTGTTTTTGAAGTGTGTATTAGCCAATACATTTCGAGGATCTGCCAATACAGGTAAAGGCTTGCTAGTGGTGGTCGAAATTTACTTTTCTCTAGACTTTCTTGAGGAGCAAATTTAGAACCACCAAAATAGTACTTTCAGTAGGGCCAGCGTCGACACACCTTATGTTGACAGTCGTGTTCCGAATCGACACAGGCGACACACGAACTGGGTTCAAAATGACGAAGTATCGCCTCCAAAAAAACTTAATTTTCCAACCTAACAAGTTTACTTTTACGGGGTGGTGGAAGCAAGGAAAGGAGGCGATAGCGAGAAAGAAGGATGCATTGAAGGATATGAGAAAAAAACAGTAGGAAGAGAATAAAAGAGAGTATAAGAGGCTAAAAGAAGCGATGCAAAGAAACAGAAGAAAGTGGTTGTTTCGTGAAGTCTTAGGAGGGAAGAGCAGAGAAGCGAGCTGAGAGTGAGTTGAGAGAGAATCCAAACAAGGTATCTAGATATTGAGCAATGAAAAAGGAGGAAAAGAGATAAGAGCTTGTCAAAGGGGGAAGGGGAAGATGTATGAGGAAGTGATGGAAAGTGAATTTCAGTGAGAGAGATAAGAGGTAGAGGGGGAGCAGATAGAGGGTAGAGTTATGGAAAGAGCAGATGGGAGAACATGAAAGGAGGAAGAAAGAGTTGGGATCAGAAGGTAGGGCTGGATGTGGTTGGAAGGTGCCAGTAAGAGGGTCGCGGGGGAAGAAAAAGAATGGTGAGGCAATAGAGAAATGAAAAAAGGAAAGCAGCTGGAACCCTAGAGGTGAGTGCTGAGATGATTAGTGCAAGTGGAGAGATGGGGGTTAGTGTGATGATGGAGTTGTGTCAGAGAGTGTTAGATGGAGGAGGGATGCCAGAGGAGTGGGGCAGTGAGTGTGGTAGTTCCAATTTTTAAAGGGAATGGGGATGCAATGAGTTGTGGTGCATATAGGGGTGTGAAGTTGTTGGAGCATGCATTGAAAATTGTGGAGAGGGTTCTAGAGATTAGGTTTCGGAAGATAGTGGAAGTGGATGAGATGCAATTTGCGTTTATGCCAGGGAGGGGAACGATAGATGCAGTCTTTATTTTGAGGAGGTTGCAAGAGGAATATCAAGCTAAAGGGAAGAAGTTGTATATGTGCTTTGTAGACTTGGAAAGGCAGTTGATGGAGTACTGACGCCGAAGTGATGGAGTGGCGATGAGGCAGAGAGAGAGATATCAGAAGTAGTGGTTAGAGCAGTGATGAGTTTGTATGAGGAGCAAAGACGAGTTAAGAGTGGGGTCTGATTTGTCTGAGGAGTTTGAGGTGAAGGTGGGTGTGTATCAAGGTTCTGTACTTTCACCACTGATTTTTGCAATTGTGATTGTAGTCACAGATAGTGTAAAAGGTTTGATGAGTGAGATTTTAATGTGCGAGACAATGGAGGGACTGAGGGAGAAGTTCTGGAAATGGAAGGTTTTTGAGAGTAAGGGTCTGAAGGTAAACCTTGGGAAGACAAAAGTGCTTGCGAGCGGGGTGGAGAGGGAGGTGGTAGTGAGTAAGGTAGACCCATGTGGCGTGTGTGGGAAGAGGGTAAAAGCAAATTTAGTGGGGTGTGAGAAATGTGGGAAATGGATCCATGGGAGATGCACAAAGGTGAAGAGAGTGACCCCAAGTTTGGCAAGAGATTTTATGTGTGGAAGATGCGAGAAGGGAGCTGGAGGAATGGTGGAACAGGAGGAAAAGTTGTGTGAATATATGAGGTGGAGTCAGTGAAGGAGTTCACATACCTAGGGGACAAGGTTAGTGGGGTGGTAGATGCGAGGTGGCTGTGACAGCTAGAGTGAGGTATGGAGGGGTGATGAAGTTTAGGGATGTGGGGAGTTGTTGCAAGGGAAAAGATATCCTTTGAAGATGAAAGGAATGGTGTATAAGAGTTTTGTGAGATCAGTGATGCTGCGTGGGAGCGATATGTGGTGTCTGAGCAAAAATGAGATGGGGATTCTGAGGAGGACAGAGAGAGCAATGATGAAAGTGATGTGTGGTGTGAAGTTGATGGATAGGATGAAGACTGAGGACTTGATGCAGATGTTGGGTTTGGAAGGAGGCGATGGATTCAGTTGGCGAAGCGAATGGTCGTCGGTATGGGCATGTGTTAAGGAAGGATGTTGAGCATGTCTTAAGAACTAGGGCTTTTGAGTTCGAGGTGGGAGTTTGAGGAGGAGGGGACATCCAAGGAAGGGACATGGAAGACCAAGTGGAGGAGAAGGAGGGTTGGGGTGAGGATGGAGGGATGAATTATGTTATGTCTCGTAGACGTCAACCGGTCAGAAATTACCTTTCAACACAAATGAATGAGCCTTGTGCACAGTGATCTGAATTCAATATAATATACAAGATTAAGATTTTAATCAGTTCGATTTGGTTCAAGCAAGTGGTATGTCCCAAAACAACAGACCAATATAGTAAAATTACACCACCAATTATAAGATTAATACTTAATGTCCAAAAGAAGGGTTTTGCAGTTCAACGATTGATATGTCATCACAGCGAAGAGAACCCAAATGACAGCATGCAAAGTCACACTTAAAAACATCCTCAGGTTAATATTCCTTCGGGGATCTTCTCAGTCCTGAAGTAACTTTTGTCCAGCAGTTCAAGATGACAAGGTTAAAAAAAGTCCCCGACGACACTAATATTCCACAGATATCAGTCCAGGATAATATACAACATTTCTATCTGTTCCACAATTTGGGAATCCTTATTTTGATTCCCAGCACTTTGGCTCAAAGACGGCAGCTCACCAGGCAGTAGAATAATTTTTATAGCACCTTGCGCACTTGATTAATATAATAAAGACTGGCACCAAGTACACGGTCGGCAATTATTTGCAGGTTCAAAACTGCTTAGATTATAGTACTCTGGCTGATGGCAAATCTAACCTCTTGCAACTTGCTTTATTACAATCATTTCACAAAGTTTCAAGTCTTAAAATAGATATACCACAGCATCATGCATAAACATAACCTAGGCAATTGTCAAATCGATTCACAAAATATTACATTTCATCTGAATTGCAGAATGTCACATTTATAACTTCAGGGGGAAATCCCCAGATCATGTAACATGTTTTATCTTAAAGCATAAACAAGTTGACGCAGTTTCTAATTTACCATCTTGCGGTTAATTCCCTTTTTCCCTTGTTGCAATCTATCTAAACCGGTGCACTTGCACAGACAACACTAGGGGATCCCCTGCTCTCTTTTTATCATAAACAAAGTACTTTCCTGTGAGAATCTTTTCTCAATAAATTGAAAATCAAATGAATACTTTAATCAGAAAAATGGGGCTAATATAACAATTGAATCGGGTTGTTGAAATGGAAGAAGGAGTAAGGGCGGTTGCTGCCGAATGTGAGGTGTGAATCCGGCCACCCCCGTTGACGGGGAAAAAACCGATTTAAAACTTTGGTTTACTACTACACACATACATAAATTACATAATTTCCGTAAGTCGCCATATTCTGTAAAAACATTTGTTTCAAGCGAAATTACAATCCCAGAAGTAAGACTCTCAAAATGGCCGCCCCGCCGTAAATTGGGATGGAAATGGGAGGAATATAAGTCAAAATACTTTGGAATAGTCAAAACATCTACGGAGTTTCTAGAATTATTAGATAATTCAAGTGAAGGGTCCTTTCTGTTACCATAAACCTGCAGTTCAGTTTAATTGTTATACTCCCAAGATTCGGAAGGCTATATTGAATATTAGGGCAAGTTTTTGGCGGTGTGATGTGAGCTTCATGATGCAACACATGTACACTATGGTTGCATGTTTTGGGGTTTGAGTGATGCATTCGCAGGTTGATTTTAACTCAAAAGTTATGTCGACATTATGTCGCCATCGGGAAATTTTTTTTAGCTATTCTGAAAGAAAAATAAGATGACGCTGGACAGCCTACTTTTCAAGTACATTTTGATTATGTTTAAGACAAGTACTTTTTAAATACAGTGGTTAATTGATATTAATTACGTCGGCAGTACATATGAAATGTGTCAAAAATGCGTTTTCTCTGCAAATTCCAAGGTTCAAATATGACGCGAACAATAGTACTTTCCAATACATTTTGAATATCTATTTGAATTGGGTACAACTTGATTAGCTAGTGTATGATGCGGTAATTTTGACTACTTTTCAAGTTGCCACCTCAAAAAATATACATTTGCTCAATGTAGTTTCCTCTGCACAATCTTGAGGTGCAAATTAGGAACTTGAAAGTAGTACTTTTTTGAATGCATTCTCCCCCCAAATTTTATTTCTGCCCCCCCCCCCCTCACTCAGTTTGCCCATGCGCAAAAGAAAAAATAGGAATTCAGCAAAATTCAGAGATTGGGGCCAACAGTGGTAAAAATCTCACATTTTGATATTTTGCCCCCTTCTTTAATTCATTTTTTCCCCGTTTCCCCCCAGAAAACAGGTCCGGCTTACCCGAATTATAAATTTCCAAAATTTATCAGTACACTTGGAAAGTACTCGGATGAGTGTTCCGAAGTGCACCTAAAGAAATTTAGTTCTAACAAGTACATTTTGAGTAGTGTACTTGAAAATTTTAACCACCTGGGTTGCCATCCAGGCCCAGTGTAGACCAGGTATTCATACGAAACCGATATCAACTAAATAAATAGAGAGTGGATGAAATGTTGAGTTAACTTCAAGTTGGGTTACATCTTTTGTTTTGCTTCATTCGTGGTGTTGATCTTGTGTCTTGCAGAAAAAGAGGGTAAAAAAAATAAATCATTGTATTGCGCAAGTGAAACTTTGAGGTTACACCATGTAATTAAAAGGCCCAAAAGCGAGTTTTGAATGTATTTTGCCAAGCCAAAATTTCAGAATTGTTTAAACGACCAGTCTACAAATTCAATTAGGAGCTTTACACTCAACATAAAAAAACTGCAAGATACATTGCAAGATCTCCCTGGCGGGAAGCAAATATGCAGAAGAGTCATTAATATGCTGATAACACAACGCAATGTTATTACTTGCATGCATGCACCACTAACCCACATACCAAGTTTCATCAAATTGGACAATGTACATGGGATCTGGTAGAAGATCACCTTTTTTTAGTAATGAGCCAATCAAACAATATGCAAATTGGGAAATTTATAAATTTCAACACCTTTGAACCAACACAGACAAACACACATGCATGAGGAATGGCTTATTAGCCAATGGGGATAAAATGCTTTTTAAATCCAAACTGTAGATAAAAAAAAACCATGGAGGGCCCTATTCCGAAACTTGGTTTAGCTTAAACCGCAGATTTTAGCTTAAAATCCCCGTAATTTAAAATTGCGTTTAAGCACAACGCCTTTAAATATTTTTTAACAAAACCATTGGGATTGCTTAAACAGAAGCTTTACAAACACGAGTAACATCGTAGTTATTGAAAGCCGCTAAAACTTTTGAACGTATATAAAGAAGAAAGGGCCCCTAAATTTGTTTTTTTAAGGGTTGAGCGCACAAGTGGATCACGGTGTTTCCGTACCGTTTTTTAAGGTGATACAAGCCAACTGGCTAGAATGATAGGATCACTATAGTTGTTGTCCAATTAGAGAGTGCAATGGGCCGTGCACTTGACTGAAACCAACACTAAACACTTCTTACACTAGCCCCGTACCTAGTTTAAATTTCCAATCATTTTGGCGCAGTTAAAATCGCGTTTAACTTTAACTTCTTTTTTTTTGAATTGCGTTTACTTAAAACGATACGTTTATCTCACATATAAACGTTGCTTAGCTTAAAATCGCGCGTAAACAACCTTTTTGGAATACGGCCGGAATGTTTACGAGTACCTGGTACAGTTCACCTGTCCGACCTTGACATCGCATTGTTCTGTGACTCAGGTCAACATTCCCTTTTTGGCAATTTGTTTGTTTCTAAAGCAGATTGGCATATAGATGACCTTTGACCTGCAGGTTCACAACCCTTAGACTTTTTTCCACCCATGTGCCAAATACAGCTACATTCCATGATGGCATAAAACAATGAAACGCATCCGTTCAGACAGACGAGAGACAGAAAAATAAGATCTCACAGACACATCTTGTATCTTGAATATAGATGCGCAATAGACAGGATCACAATATATTACCATCATGTCTTGATAGCTTAGACACAGTGTCTGAGAAGAATACTTGCCAACATTGAGAACCAGGATATCAGAATGCATGTGTCGCGAAAACCCTCATCACTAAAACCTTATGGTGGCGTGAATTTGTGGCCCATTTATTAATTATTTAAGGCCCATTTAATTATTTAAGGCCCTTATGGAGTACAAAGGGGCAAAGTCACCCCAAAGTCACTTTTTAGTATTTTCGAAGCTCCAATATTCTGGGCTTTTATGGCAATTATTTCAAGATTACCCTGACATTTTTTTTAAATTTCAGAAATCACATTGTTCTGATTTTTTGCAACTTCGAGAGTTCAAAATAGGGACAATTCCTATAAAATGGGGAAGGTTGGCAGATATGAGTAAACTGAAGACCCAGGTTCAATTCCTGGTCAAGAAAATGAAGTTCTCATTTCTCACCTTCAGGGAAAGATTACTTATTCTTAAACAGCTGTGAAAATGTAAGCAATTTCATTGGCTGATGCCCGGGTTCGATTCGTTTAATTGAACCCAGATAGTACGCGCTGCGTATTGAAGTTATTTTTAGGTTGAAGCGCTCGCGTCATACCGCGTTTTGCTACTTTCGCGCGCGCCTGCCAACGGTGCGATTCGTTGCGTATGATCGTTGCGTTCAGCGGGTTGTTCGATTGTTTTCACTGGGTGATGGCAGTCCTTTCTTGTTGTATTTAAGCCGTAATTGGCGTAAAGTATCGCGAAATTGGGTTAAAGATGACCTTAAATGATAATTGCTGTTTAAGAATGAGAATAAAGGTATGATTTTGGGAACCGGTACTCTCTTTACGACGAATTGAACCCGGCGACACCATTATTTTTGCGTGGAAGAACTCGGCCTCCGGCCTCGTTCTTCCACTCAAAATAATGGTATCGCCTTGGTTTCAATTCGTCGTAAAGAGAGTACCGGTTCCCAAAATCTATACCTTTATTCTCTAATTATTGCTCAGTAGTGATCCTTGAGGATTTGGCCTTAGAAGAAAAAAAGGAAATTTGAGCCAGAATAATGGCTTTCTGAATTACACCAGTTGTTTTCTTTTGAAAAATAAAAACCTTCAAAGGAATTACCAAATATGATACACACGCTGAATATGGCAGTGTTTACACTAAGCTAATTGAAGGGAGACTATACTACCAAAAATTGCAGTGCCTTTACAAAACATACCTTTGAAAAATCTAAAATAGCAATATGCCACCTAGATAATTCTTTTTGATCATTATCTATATTATAATAGGCCACGCGTATCTGTCTGTCTGTCCGCCTATTTTCTCGGAGGCCGGGGGTCGTACGGTCACGAAACTTGGTGGGTGGGTGTAGCTTGGGCTGGGCCAGATCATTATTATTATTTCCAAAAGATAACATTTTAATTCCCATTTTTTTCTTATATACTGAGACAAGTTTCCAGGGGTTGTCATTGCAAGCTGATTTATGCCACGCAATCTGTTCCCTGGGGTCTACCACCTTTCTTACAGTATCTCTGGTTGGCTCATTACATGATATAACATGATATAACCTCTGAGTAACCAATCAAAATATACCTTTATATATTTGTACAAACCTTTTCTTACCATGTCTCTAAATATATCACATAACCCAATGTACAACCAATAAAATTGGCCTGTAGATATCTGGGGATTAAAGGTGCATTTTGTGAATCCAATCACCTTGTTTTATTCATGGTTCACAAGATATCCTTGAGAAAAGCTTATTCACAAAATTTGAGTTGATCCGGAGGTTGCGGTTTTGTGTTATGAGCAAATGCTTGTTTCCCATGGTCCCATAGGACACTGTGCGGTAATTTCTGTCTGTTATGGATAGAAATACAAAATTAAAATTCCTTACAGATACGACCGAATTTGCACGTAAGATTTGGTACACATGGATTACTAAGGCTAACGGTTCAGATGATATAAAAATTTCAACTTTTTCGAGGTAAATAGGGGGGACGAGGTTGTGGATGCCCCTTTAAAAGTGCACCATGAAATTTAAAACAGATATGGACCAAATAAGAAACCCTCAAGCAGTGTCTCTATAGACTATCAAAACAAATGTAGCATTTTATTTCAAAATGTTTATAAATGAACAAAAAAATAGGGTAAAAATTATATTTTGATGCTTTTCTCAAAATTTAAAAATTCAGCTATTTCAAATTTGGTTGTAATATTTGGATTCCTGGGCTAGTTTGCTTTCTAGAAATGTATACTTTTCAGCCCTACAGCAATATTTACCAAGTTATGACACCAAACACTTTCACTTGTAAAGTAGTTATCTTTTGTACTTACAGAAGTCGTCGTCATAGTCATACACACGTTCATAGCACGGTCTAGATTCAACTTCTAGGTTTGTTATAACTACCACCCCAGCATTCTGAAAAATATAACAGTAATATTGCAGGAATTTGCTGAATTTTTTGATAAAAGATACAATATTTAGAGAACATTTGACAAGAAAGTCCACTTTTGGTGTTGAGATATTTAAAAAGTCCAAAAGAAGGACCATTTTAGTATGTTAAGTCCACTTTTACAAAAATGTCCGCCTTTTCCAAAATAAATCCTGCATTACAGTCCTGCTACATGCCCAACTTACTGGCCCTGATATGGTAAATTGTCAATTTTTTTCCTCCAGTAATTATGTTCTTGGCATCTACATCCTAGACCCTGCCTTGTAAGCTGGATATCCTCAAAAGGACATTCTGACCCACAAACAATGCTTGATTATGAAATCTGTAGTTTCCTATAAATGGTCACGGAACTTCATATTCCTTATATCCATATGCCTGTACAACATCCCATGTAATGTGGGTGTTACTGACACATGAAATACAGAGACGTGTGTTTTTGGCATACAAAGAATATCATGGTTTGTGTACGGTTTGCAGCATTCTGTGTGCGTCACATTCAGCAGTTTAATTGCAGTGACCATACCCTAATTACGAAAATATAGCAATCACGACACTTACACACTACTAAATGAAACAAATTACAAATCGCAGAAAAGTCCTAAAGGTGGGTGACCCGACCAAGGTAGATTTCATATGATTATTTCACCCTCACATGGAAACATATCACAAAAAACATCTGATTGCAAATTTTGAGTTAAACCAGTCCAGCCGTTTGGATAGTAGAAGAATAAATGCAGAATACCATATTTTGAGATGTTTTTGTTCATCAAATTAAAAATTTCCTGGGTCTAAAATTTCACTGGGGTACCGGTAATGAGAAAAATAAGAACTTTCTTCTGATAGCAAAACCTCAATTTTGATGGAGTAAAAAGGGGGCAAGGTTGTCGATTGGGTCACCCACTTTTAACTTCCATAAAAACTCTTCCTATATATTTCTAGCATGTTGACAGGCTAAACCTATAAAAAGTTGACACTCACATTATTATTATTGACCATTCCCAAAGTGTCCCTATTTGACAACAATCTTTCTAGAGTAGAAAGTAGGAGGTATCAGAAGCAATAACTGAAAATTTGGTTGAAAATCTGAAAGTTATGAGCCAAAAACTAAAATCAGATAAAATATGTTTGCATCTCTCTCACACAATCAAGTGAAAAATAGTTGTCACACTTGATACAATAATAGAAACCATCCCCATCCCCACTGTGGTGCCATCTGGGACCCTTACACAGCTGATTTGACATCTGAGCTGGAGACAGTTCAATGTCGAGCAGCCCGCTTTGTGTGCAACAATTACAACTTGCAGTGCAGCGTATCTGGCATGTTACAAGATCTCTGTTGGAAAACCATTAGCAGACCGGAGAAAGATCACCCGGCTCGCCGCCTTCCAGAGAGCTTGACAGGGTCACCTCACCATTCCAATAGAAAACCTGCTGCACCCGGTAAAACCACTCACCTACAACTCTCGCCCCACCAGAAAATCACACAGTAAATCTTATATCTGTCCAAGGCTTTTGACCGTGTGCCGTATCGTCCTCTACATCTTAAGCTTCATGCTATTGGTATTACCGGTCCACTTCTTTCTTGGTTTAGGTCTTACCTTTCTGGCAGAACCCAGCTAGTTGCTGTTCATGGTGTTGACTCTAATCCTGTCCCTGTTCTTTCTGGTGTTCCCCAGGGCTCTGTCTTGGGACCACTCCTCTTTCTAATCTATGTTAATGATCTTAGCCTTGCCTCATTTTCACCAAATAGTTCTCTTGTTCTATATGCAGACGATACCACCATCTTTAAACCCATCGATGTTCCTTCTGATTTGGTTGATTTTCAGTCTGATATAAACTCCATTCATGATTGGTTCCGTCTGAATCATCTCACTGCCAACTTGCTTCTAAAACTAAATTCATGATCATCTCCACAAAGAAGGATCCTTTTCCAGATGTTGCTCTGACTCTCAACAACCAGCCCATTGAACGGGTTTCTTCTGCGAAATTCCTTGGCATTCATCTCACTGACAAACTTTCTTGGCATCTTCATGTCGAACACATTTGCAAAAAGGCTCGCAAGACAATTGGCTTCATCAACAGGTCCTTTCACTCAGCTCCCATCAACACACGTCGCACGTTATACCTCGCCCTGGTCCGCCCCATCCTTGAATACGCCTCTATCACCTGGCATCCGCTTAACAAGACGCTGACTAATAGGAATGAGTCCACCCAGAGGTTTGCTTGTCGCGTCATCTTGCAGCAATGGAAGTTGTCCCATGATGAGCTTCTCTGAAATCTGAAATCTAATTTGCCAACTCTTGCTAAGCGCCGTGACGTTTCCAGTCTCTGCCATTTGTTCAAAATCTTCCATGGTTTGTGTTCATCTCCCAACCATTACAGACCTCATCCCCGCGCTAGCCTGCGTCACCTTAATTCCTGTGCGGTTGACCCCCCTTTTTGCCGCCTATCTCTTTCAAAGACATCATTTTACCCGTACGTTCCTTCACTCTGGAATTACCTACCTGAAGCCATTGTCAAGTCCACTTCCCTCCAAGCCTTCAAATTGGCTGTCCAATCCCACCTCTTCTAGCCCATTCTTTTGTATCTTTCTCTAGCTTTTGTTTTGCTTCTTTAGTCTGTTGGCATGTTTTGTATTTGTGTTTTCTTTTTGTTTTTGTATCGTTTTTGATTTTGGTGTATGTAGGCATCCCTTTAATTTGCCTGGCATGTTCGCCGAATGTTATAAATAAATAAATAAATATCAACATCTCAGCAAATACAGATACCTATAAGTATTCATTTATACCCAGAACAGTAACAGAATGGAACTCATTACCAGACTCACTTGTACAAATCAAAGAGCCAAAGACATTCAAAAAGCAACTTCAAGATCATCTGGACTAAATAGCTTCGCTTCACACACACGTACACACGTCACCAATCCGTTTTTCCCCACTCGGGGTGTTATGGATTGTATTCTACCAAGACCAAGACCCTTACTCACAACTGAGATCAGATTAGGCAAGTCATATCGTTCATTAGAAGGTGTGGGTCTGAAGTCCCCTTTACCATATCCTTTGCCACTCCCTATCAATGAATATCGGGGGACATGGCAAGGCTGCTGACAACACGACTCAGATAAACAATTACCTTATAGGTTGGCTTCCCCCCCAAATTGGACAAAGTGTTGCAAACATTTGTTCTATGATTGTAGCATTAGGCATGTGGTTTTGCGATGGCTTCCGGGCTGATTTGTGCAATTAGAGAATAAAAGATGATATTTTTTGTTTTGGCCATCTTAGATGGTGTCATAATGGATGGGCATCCAATATTTTGAGCGCCGGATGCACCACGATACCGAAATATCATCTTTTATTCTCATTCTCATTTGTGTCATTTCTGCTTTTTATCAACATACTTTATTTGTCAAAAATATTGTTACATCATTCTTTTTTATTCATTTAAATAATTGCACCCCCTATTGAAAACAAATGTTTCAATCCAAGGAACCAATGTCATCGCGTGGCGATTGTCACGCTGCGTAAATTGAATTTGACGTACCAAAGCGACATGTACGACGCAGTATAAACGCGCCGTTTGCGCGACTTATATTCAACTGCACCACGCAATTGCTGCATGCACTATCCATCTATTAGCCAGTAATGGATGGGCGGAGCTATGACGTAAACAATCAAATTTCTTGTTAACATGATAAACCACACCCACTGAATTAAGAATAACCTATACAGGATCAGTGGCATAACCAGAGGGGGGGGCAGGGGGGGGCAGCTGCCCCCCCTGTGGGGAATCTTGCCCCCCCTGAAAAATTGGAAAGTTACCGAGACTTACCTGGAAGTTGAAGGTTGACTCAGTTCTCTGGTGCTCAAGTCGACATCGAGGGAATTACATGAGATTGCACATTTAGCGCCACCGTCAGTTTTGTCAATAACATAGGTTAGGCACAGACCACAAATAATGCCTAAATTAATATTACGAACTTAAGGTAAAACAAAAATTAAACTTGAGCGAGTACATGAATAGAACTTCGCTTTTTGGAGAAAATACCTCATCAAGGGAGGGAAGATCATAGAGGAGGGCATGTAATTCCCTCGATGTCGACTTGAGCACCAGAGAACTGAAGTCAACCTTCAACTTCCAGGTAAGTCTCGGTTAACTTTCTAATTCTCTGGTGCTCCAGTCGCCAAGAGGGAATTCCATGAGATTTCAAAGCCACTGGGCCTAAACTATGTCCAAAATGCCCAACAAAATAAAGTTTGTGGCAATAAAAGTATGCCAAGGTATGGTACCCCTAATACCTTAGGGACCAAAAAAAAATTTTGGACAATTAACTGAGACTAAGTCAGCCTACAGTAAATGTACTATATGTAGAATGAACACAGACTACAAGCCTGTAAAATAGTTCAAGAGAATTGCCAGAAATTTTAATTATGAACAATCCTTAATTTTATTCCAATATAATTATTTTTGCACAAGATAAATCATAAGTAGAAATGCTGCTGACCAAAGCTACATGGCTAGAGATAACTTTCCTTGTAAAACTTAGGTTCCTCAATAACTTTCACATTGTAAATACATCAAAATATGAGGCGTTATCCAAGCAACCGTAGGCAAAATCTCCTCTAATGGAACAGCACAACCTAATGCTTTAGACAATGGTCTAAAAGCTTACATCGCTAGAGGAAGCTGCATAAGATATAAATCATCTAGCCCTAACACAGCCAGAGGATACCACACGACAATTTTGTGGTAAATTGTGGTAATTAGATGTTCAACACATCAGCCATCAGTCACTGTGGTATTCTGTGGTAATGACTTGTTTGGTGTGCACATCAGTTGTGGTACCTTGTGGTAATTGGTAGTGTACCATTCTAGGGCCTGTGGTAATGTATGGTATGTAGTAATTGCTTGCAAAACATAGTGAATGGTGTTAGGGCTAGAAATAACTTGTTGAAACTTTGTTCTGAGGTTAACATAAAGAAAGTAGACTTTCCTTGCCTCATAAATATTATGTAGATTACAAATATACAGTCAAAACATGATAGACACAAATTGCTTATTCTACTGGATAAGCTATCATTGGGGCTTATTATAACCCAGTCTGCTCTACCTAGTACCAAGTATAATTAGTATCAATGCGAAAAACAATGCATATAGTCTAATAAACATGCTACTCGGCTACTAATATCTAAAGCTGCCATACAATGTTCGCGCTCTAACCGCAACAAGAATGGCAAAAAAGTATAAGCTTCTAGGCTTTAGATCTTTAAGGTACAAGTTGCAAACAGGGAACGTATATAGTATGTATTTTAGTAGCTTCTTATCAATGCTCAATACCCCAAATATCAGAGTCGCTATCATCTTGTTCGCTGTGTTATGGTTTTGGAAAGATTATCTTGAATCTTGAGCAACAAGAGATAGGTGGTCTGAAATTAAACAGATCTTACATGAAGTGAATTAGCAGCCATGGATGGACACCAAAGTGCAGACTTTTCCTATAACCAATGATCTGTGAAAGGGCATCCCTGCCAGTATCGATAGTACGGAAACTTAAGGTAGAATGATACAAATCTGTATAAAAAATCTTTAACTAATATGCAGTCGCAGATTATTTAGAACATAAACCTTTCTACACGAGTAGTCTTTTGTGTATTACTCATTTCAAGACTGCAAGAGCGACAAATGTCTGTGCTCGATTCTGGCGAAATGTAGACAACAGCCTTATAGGCTGAAAGGGGGAAAACAATTGAAAAATGTTATGCCAGAAGCAAAATCCCATCCCAAGTCCAACAGACTTGGCGAAAGAACTCAAATCTGAATTTCTGCTTCCCATATGCTCAACAGATAAAACAGTCGTTGGATTATCCAGAAACAGTTGGACATTCTTACATTGAAGTTAATCTTAATAAGATTGCAAAGACAAATAGATGCTAGCAACAAGCAATTATAAATATATATGGTAGTCAACTGTCCATCTATTTGCAATAGATTGTCTAAAATTACTCCCCAACAATGAGGAACATATTATGTTGCAAATGGTAACCTGAGCATTTTCTTAATTCTCTTTTGGAGTGTCAAGTATCAACTTCATCAAGACAGTTCATGTACAAATGATTGTAACGATTTCCAGATGGCAGCGTAATAATACTAGGTATAATATAAATATCGGTATTATAATTATTACAAACCGTATATTTCTAACATTCTGCGCTATAGGCAAGGTTTGCTTGTTTTCTCAGCCTCCAAACTATAATGAAGAGGCTCAAGTTCAACAGCATGCAACTGGAAAAGTCTGGAAAAAGTAATGAAAATCATAGCTGGAATATATTGGATTTTTCCAATGTAATTAATCTTCTTCAGAAGTATTTTGACACTCCAGCACAATGCTCTCAACTTTTCCAGAAGGCAAGGTTACCTGCATCAAGTCAAAATTAATAAGAAAACCAAGATATTGAATGCTTTTTCTTGGTGTAAAGTGGGATTTTTTCAAGTGAAAAACCCAATGTGAGCATCATCAATGATACCAAAGAAATTGTGGCCCTGTTTTCTACAGTGGAAGAAAAACAGGCTTCATTATTGTTTATATTTTTCTTGGCGTACAAGCCAAGCCCTTCGGTAAGGAAGCTAAGCTGTTACAATCTAGAATACCATTAGAATCTTTATTCTTAGGAAATTTCAGGACTTGGAGTGAACTAAAGCACATTAATAAGTGTCATTAATATCAATTGAGGCCTTGAAACAGCCTGCGGAGACCAATGTATCTCTTAATTGAAAGTATCCATCTTAAAATGATGGTATTCCACACAGGAAATGAATGATTGTACTCCTTAAAATTCACTTTGTATTTAGCATTCTGTTGAAATGAACTTTCAAGGTTCTTCAAGAACCTGTTTGATTATTCCTTTAGCTATTATTTAATCAGACACATTGGCGCACAAACTAGGCCAATCGGTAAGCAAGTAAACTGATACAAATTAGTTTTCCATTGAAATCTTAGGGATTTTCTGAACTTCATGTGAACTGGAACACATTAATAAGTATTGTTATTACCATTCGGGGTCGATGAGACAGCATGCAGAGATAAATTAATATAACTCTTGCTTAAAATGTTTCCATCCTAAAAATGATGGTATCCCACATGTGAGAATAAGCTCCTTTAAAATCTGTTTTAACTCTTCTTCTTCTCCCTCTAGAAAATATGTTTCAAATGAACTTTCAAAGTTCATGAAGAGCCTGATCCACTTCTCCTGTAACTATTATTTGCTCATTCTCATTTGAATAAATCTTATTTCAGCTAAATTAAAATACAAATTTCTTTATCTGAATAATCTGATCTGTAGCTTCACCTTGCTCAATCGTTTGGATAATCTCAAATTCAAAGTAATTTTGAACCACTGGTTCATAAAATGTGTCAAAAAATGCCTGCCATAACGCAAAGTAGAATTATGGAGTTCACTTTGGATTTAATTGGCAAGATATCTGCAAATCTTGCTTCACCTTGAAATTAGATTACTATCTCTCACTCTGAGCTGCCATTGGCACCCCTCTATCTCTTGTTCTGCGAACAACATGATAAGATGGGGTTATGAGTCATACATCGGTATCTGAAATGGTTCAAGTTATAATTGGTAAGAACAAAGTTCTTGCGCCAAGGTATCCCCAACCAGGAACCTTGATATTGTTAGAAACTTTTTTTTTTCTACTCAATGTTATTTCTACATGTTGATGGAGGTTATAATCTTTATTCCGTATAGGCTTGATTCCTGTCATCCAAGTCTTACACCAAGGATACAGCCTTTTCATCACCAAGTGGTTTATAACTTTTAAATGTTATGACCAAACAAGAGAAACAAGTGAGCATTATGCATGTTCAGAACATCATTTCTAGCAAAGCATGACTACGTGCTTCTATGCAAAACGTATGATAAGCATGAGCAAGTAAAGCCATACTCTGAATGGCTTTATTCAGCACTGAATCAATGTGTTATTTTGAGAGGAGAGCTATGCTGATAAATCATATTGATTATATTGACACCAGCCTTTAGTAGTCTGAATGGTATGTAATTCTGATCAGAACTTCTTGTCTGCATATTAGTTTGTTCCAGACTTATTCATTGACTTCATTTAGTTTGTTCCAGGCTTATTCATTAACTCTAAACCTCTGTTAAGGTTTGACATTGACAATGGACAGAGCTTCCACAAAGAAATGATTGACCATGCAGCCTTATAATTACATCCTTATCAACATCAGTAGTAAATAGCTGATCTCGCTTATACTTGTTTTAGAACCTCTCGGAATTTCAAATCACATTTGAAAGATTATAAACGCTAGATTAACTAGAGCAGGCTCAAAACTACCACAAGCAGTGGTAGCACCAACAGTATGAGAATTCTTAATGATATAGACAGTCGTGTTGACTTCACAAGGCTTGGTTTGATTTCGACCGAAAATACAGCCTTATTAAAAACCTATTCACAATCGTGTTCCTACCCCACGGGTGGACAATAATCATACTGTATATACTCATAAATCTGACATGCTATGTTATATTCATATTAAGAGCCCTGGCCATGAAAAAATATGCTCAAATTATAATGATAGTCATATACATACCCCAGCAGCGCTAGGGGCAACAGAAACTCTAGTCTGTTTATCAATCTGTTGGCATGGCTCATAATCATATAAGAGAAATTATCAATTTTATCGGTAAAATCTACCAGTAGTGCATACATAGCATCAAGTTTCTCATTAATATCACTAGCTTATGGGTCGTCAACGACGCCCGAACTCAATGAAACAGCGGCCACACTGTTGCCGCGGAAAACAATATGTTGCGTCATTGGCAAACCTTCCAAATTCTTCACCTTATCCTTTGTTTTTGCTGGCGCAACTCCCGCGGTAGTTTTTTCCTTCGAGTTGCCGTCGGCAGCAGAACCCGCAGCAGAACGAGTATTACTTCTTGGTTTGGTAGAAGATGACATCGTAATATAGATAATCGAAGGAATATAAATGAAAATACAAGAAAAGAATCACTTATAATCCGAAGCCGCAAAGACGATGTACGTCCGAACTGAACGGTGGCTGATAGCGCATTGACGGTGGCGCTAAATGTGCAATCTCATGGAATTCCCTCTTGGCGACTGGAGCACCAGAGAATTAGTGATTTACATAGGCCATATACTATACTAACAAATTTTAATATATGCTTGCCCCCCCTGAAAATACATGTGCCCCCCCTTTGCCCCCCCCTGAAAAAAAAGCTGGTTATGCCACTGTACAGGATCCACCATGGTTGAAAAGGGTTAAGGGTTAAAACTCAATGCAATGTAATGAAACAACTTACCTTACTTTAAAGGCTTCTATTGCATCAAGGTGCTTGGAAAATGTAACTCTTTCTGGTAGGTGGTCCCCATGGCAGTGAACTGCATCTTCTCCGGAACCTCGAGTGCTGCTAGCATCGATCAGATGGATTGACCAAGGTAAGTAATGCTGAAGCTATCTAAGGCTATTAAACCTGTAAACCTGTCAATTGCTGAATCAGTTACAACAGTTTAAGGCTATAGAGAATAACTAAAGCACAAGTTATGGTATTTTTTGTGCCAAACTGCATTTTTTTAACATATCGTTGTGGTTCGGTTCACTCGGACGGGCACGGGTGGTTGTTGTCACTGGAATTGTTTTTTCACTATCCGGCTAGACTGGTGGGTCATTCCAGAGGGGGGGGGGGACAAACTAGGGTAAACATTGTTCGTTGGGTGTTGGGTGAAGGTGGTGCCGCGCTTGCTCAGAAGTGCGCGAAAGTGGGAAAAATTAATGACGAGAATATTTTCCAATTTCACATTACTTGCATCAAATTAAATCCTGATTTTTTAAAAATGGTGATGTGCGGGAAGTATTGACATATTACTAAGAAAAGCTTACACGGCGGTCTCGGACCACAATCCGCCTCCTTTCCGCGCATATCTGTAGACAAAGAGCAGCAGAACAGATTGCAATTGTATGATAGGTATTCACCAAAAAAAAGTTGTGCAAGCACTACAGTGAGGATTGCAGAATATATCATCCCGCCCACCCCACCACCATACCCCAACCCCTGCAACACGGCCCACCCCCCTCTCTCCAACACCCTGTCATACCCTGCAGCATCTCACACTCCCCCACCCTCCGCCAACACCACCCTCTTCAACACCCCCAACCCCTCCCCAACATCCCGCAACACCCTACCCTTCCCCCACCCGCAACCTGCAACATCCCACCCCTTCCCCAACACCCCGCACACCCCACCCCCCACCCCCCCTCCCCACACCCCGCCACAAAACAACCCCGCCACACCACACCCCCCCCCCCCCTCCACCACACCCCTTCCCCAAACACCCACGCCGCAACACCCACCCCCTTCCCCAACACCCCTCAAACAACCCTCACCCCACCCCCTCCCCCCCAACCCCCTCAACACCCCCCCCCCTCCCCAGACACCACCGCAACCCCCTCCCCCTCCCCACACACCCGCCAACCCCCCCTTCCCGATGGTCCCCAACACCCCTTCCACACCCCGACCCCTCCACTGCCCCCATCCCGCAACACGCCCCCCCCCTCGGTGTGCACCCCACCGGGCCTGCCCCCCATCCACGCAACCCCCCCCCCCCATGTCCCCCCCACGCCCCTCCCCTTCACCCCCCCCGTCCCGTCCCCAACCCCCTCAAACATGTGTCCCTCAACACCCCTCAAGCATCACCCCCACCCCCTCCCCAACAACACCCCTCAAAACAATTGACACAGGGACACCCCACCCCCTCCCCTCAACACCCTTCAAACACCCTACCCCTGCCCCCAAAATTCCCTCACCCCCACCCCCTCATCCTCAACCCTCCTCCCCCGTCCCCACAACACCACCACCAGCCTGTCCGTCACCAACACCACCACCCGCCTTCCCCAATCCCTCCCGTCACCCCTCCCGCACCCCCCCCCTTCACCCAAACCCCCTCCCCAACCACCCTGCCACCCACCCCCCTCCCCCAGCCCCCCCCTCCCCACCCCGGCGCTTCCTCGCCCCCCAACCCACCCCCACCCCCCGCACCACAGCCCCCCCCTCCCCAACACCCTGCAACACCCCACACCCTGCAACACCCTACCCCTCCCGACATCCTGCAACAGCCACAGCCCCCACCCCCTCCCCAACACCCCCCCACCAGCCACCACCCCAATACCTCCTTCTTACCCCCTCCCCCCGCTACCCCTCCACACCCCAACACCCCCTCCGCCACACCCCGCACCGCACCCCCCGGGACCCCTCCCCACTACCCCTGACCACCCCTCCCCCCCGAGACCGCCCCACAACACGACCCCCCCTCCCCTCCCCCAGCGCCCCCCTTCCCCTCCCCCCCTCCTCGCCAACCCTCACCCCCCCCAGCAGCCATCCCCATCCTCCCCTCCAGCACACCAACCCCCCCCGGCCCCCCCCCTTGCCTCCCCACCCCCCCTCCGCCCTCCCCAACCCGTCCAACCTCCTCCACAAAACCTGCCCCCTCCCCGCGCCCCAGGGTCGCCGTCCCCGCCCGCCACCGCCTCCCGCCCCCTCCACTCCCACATCACCCTACCAAACCCAAGACGGAGCGGAGATGCCCCACTCCCCGTTCCCCCCCCCCCCCTCTCCCCACACCCCTTCAATTCGCCCTTCCCCAGTCCCTCCTCCCCAGTGCGCCTCCCCCCTCGCCCCTTCCACACACCCCCCCTCCTCCCGCCCTCTCCCCACACCGCCCGTCCCCACGCCCCCCCACCCCCCCGCCCCCACTAACCATGTCATTCATTCCCCCTCCCCTTTCCATCCCCTCCCCCCCCCCATCCCCCAACACCGCGGGCCCCCTTCCTCAACCCACCCCCTCCACGCCCCCCCCTTCCCTCCCTTTTCTCTTTTCTTTCCCCTTCTTCCCTCTCCCTTCCCTGTCCCATTTCCCCGCTCCGACCCCACCCGGCCCTTCCATCCCCTTCCAACCCCCCCTCGACTGGTTCCCTCCCCAACACCCGCAAGACAGCCCGCAACAACCCCAAACCCTTCCCCAACACCCTTCAATACCCTGCAACACCCCACCCCTCCCTCTCCCCAACACCCTTCAACAACACCCCAACCCCCTCCCCCAACCCTGCAACACCACAATCCCCTCCGCTCCCCAACACCCCCACCCCCCCCTCTCAACACCCCCCCACCCGCATCCCCAACAAGACCCCCCACTCCTCTCTCTCTCCCCCAACACCCTGCAATACCCTGCAATAGGGCCTCCACCCCCTCCCCAACACCCTTACCCTGCAAGCAACCCCACCCCCTCCCCAACACCCCTTCAACCACACCCCAACACCGCACCCCTCCCCCACACCCTCAGCCACCCCTCCCGCCACAACCCTTCAACACGCCCCACCACCCTCCAACGACCCTCATTCGCCTTCCCCAACAAACACCCTATAACAAGCCCCATCCCCCTCCCCCCCACACAACACCCACCCCTCCCAACCCCCTTCAACACAATACCCCTCCCAACCCCCACAATACCCCACCCCTGCAACACCCCACTCCCAGCCCTAACACCCCCATCCTGGACTTAACCCTAACACCCCCCAAGCCCCCCCCTCCCGCAACACCTCAACAACCTACACCCCACACATTCACCCCTCCCCCCCACCCCCACCTCACCCCTCGCCCCCCACCATATCCGCTCCACCCCCAACACCACCTACCCCACCGCCCCAACACCCACACCCCGCACCCCCTCCCCAACACCCCTCCCCAACAACCCTTCCTCCTTACCCCAGACCCCCTACTTCCTATCTCACCCTACTCCCATCTCAACACTCCAACCTCTCCATGTTACACACACAGAAGTTTTGCATATCCAATTTACTTTTTTCAATCACACAGCGATAGACATTATGCAAATTAGATCAATTGCATCACAAATGCCCCTTTAATTGGCCCACATGCCCTTTGACCTAACTATGATTCACACAGATGTATGGCAGACAAGTTTTTCATGTAATCAAGGAATTTTGGCCTATCCATGTACCGTTTCAAGCATTACAACAAGCCCTTTATGCATATTTAAGTTAGTTCATTTACATACGTAGCCGCAAATATTCACATACGGTTCACATGCAAACAAGATGCGCCAGCAATACGGGCGTTTCCTACAGTGAAGGAATTTTGTGATATCCGATGTACCGTTTTAAAAAATATAGCCCTTAACGCAGATTTTTATGCATAATACTTAGCGCATTTTGGTCCCAGGTACCGGGCGGGGGTAATCTAATTAACCCAAAATACCCCAAAATCTATCAGGTCGAGAACTCTTCAACCCACTACCTTACACCAAGTTACATCATTATATGCCTTACGGGACCCTAGATAACTTTACACAAGCTTTTTTTGCTTAAATTATGCAATTAGAATAGACACTAATTACATATTTTACGCCCAAAAATGCCACTTTTTTTACCTATTATGAATTCCCCAAAAGATCATGGCATAGTATTCTTTCATGCGCGAGGAATTTTAGCCTATCCGATGTACGTTTTCAGAGAGACAGTAATTTACTCATATTTACTAAGCTCATTTTCCATACCTAAGCCGCTGTATCCCAACTTTCAAATTGCAAAAAAGATGCCACTCATGATAGGGCTTGCATGCCAGCAAGGAAATTTTCTGTATCCAATGACAGTTATCAAAATTATAGCAATTTTTGCATATAATTAGCTCATTTGCATTCCTTAATTTGCCCGAACTACACCAAATCTAATCAGTTCGAGAACTCTCCAGCCCGCTCCCTTCCACCAAGTTACATCATCATACGCCTCACAGAACTCCAGAAAACTTGTAAACAAGCATTACGGGAAAACTTTCATAAATTATGCAAATTAGATACTTAATTAGCATATTTTACGCCCAAAATCCAATCAAGTCGAGAACTCGTGGACCCGCTTCTTTCCACCAAGTTACATCACCGTAGCCCTTACGGAACTCCAGATAAATCGTACACAAGCACGTGAACACGGACGGCGGGCAGACAGACAGCATGACAGACGGACAGACAGACAGACGGACAGACAGACAGACAGACAGACAGACAGAAAAGTGATTACTAAGTCTCTGCCGAACAAAGTTCAGGCAAGACAAAAATCAGACATAAACAGTTGAAATCCCAATTGCTCTCTGCCACGAATTACCCAACATTGTACTTTTTAAAAATTCCATTCGTAATGCATATTTTACTGAAACAATATTGATGCATTCATACTTTTATTTGCTTTCTCCCTCTTTCTCTTCTTTTACTCACTCTGCAACCACTCACATACACAACCACCCACCCAACCAGCCACCTATTCCACACCATAAAATTTAATGAAATCTAAGTAGCTTAATCAAAAGCTCTAGCATATAAACTGAACACAAAAAAAAAGAAACAGT
The DNA here is from genome assembly GCA_023653785.1 of Ophioderma brevispina. Classification (NCBI taxonomy): domain Eukaryota; kingdom Metazoa; phylum Echinodermata; class Ophiuroidea; order Amphilepidida; family Ophiodermatidae; genus Ophioderma; species Ophioderma brevispina. The sequence goes on along the minus strand of JAMKCH010010179.1, from coordinate 25,124 downwards.
TTTTCACCAGGTCATATCCTAAAATCCTACCCATTAAAATGAACCAAATTGCACACAGGATTACTTCGATACTCTACTCTAAAAACATGTCATTGACCAAACAGTAGCACAACTGACACAACAGTGAAATGCACTGACATGGAACACTTTCTGGCCCTATACAGCTCAGCTAACAACACATTTCCTAGACAAGCAGAACATTGAACTGTTACTATGGCGTAAGGGGTCAAGCTGGCCAATAATTCCGGTATGCGTACCTACCCAAATAGAAAAGGCCAACTCGACCCAATGGTACCACCTAGTTTAACGGAATTTGGGTGGGTAGGTACGATGATCACAATCGGCCAACTCTACTCTCCTACTGTCAGGCAAATCATATGCACATTGAATAAAATATCCCTATCAATTATGGTAATGATTTTCACGTGTACATATCATTGAGGAATATCAGGCCAAGTCCTGTTCCTGTACTTGGCGAAATAGCACTTGCAATACAGGCAATCACCACTTACCTAAAACTATTGTGTTATGAGTTTTACATCTTTGTATGGAGTACTTTTTGATATATAGGCATTCATACAAGTTCCCTGATATACTCACAACTATTTCTGTGGGTCACTCTGATCATTATATGCACACACAGTCCCCACCACAATGATGTGTAATATACCATGGTGTAACGATATGGCAGTGAAAGTTGTAAGGACTCAGGGCCAAGGATTTGGGAAGAAGGACCACCCATATTTGCCGTTTGCCTGCCACGTACCCTTTGCCATATGCATCACATGTTCAGCATTATCACATACGTCGTATACATAACTTAGGCCTATGCACGGTAATGCATCAGTGCGATGCACTTGGTTTTGGGTTGGGTTTTGATTGTTTTACCTTCTTAAAAAATGATATAACATATTATATTTCAACTAAAATATTGCTGAGAATTCAACCGGCTGGCAATAAATCCATGATCATACTATAGAATCAGGATCAGTATATTGCATAGCGTTAACATGTTAAACGACCATTCACATTGTCAAAGAATTTTCACAAACTTAAGCAGCTCAGACATTATCGAGAATTTGGGTAGGTACGCATACCGGAATTATTAGCCAGCTTAACTTGTTTGCGGTTACTATGGTGCTCTTGCTCCCCAGACCTTAATCCAATTGAGCAACTGTGAGATGAACTCAGACGACATGTTTTGGCAAGGCAGATTCCGCCTGTTAATGTTCGAACACTCACAGCAGCCCTACAGGAAGAGTGGAACAAACTCCCCCAAGACAACATCAGACACCTGGTGAACAGCATGCATAGCAGATGCCCTGAATGCTTCCAAGCACATGGTGGACCACACACACTATGTGATGGGTAATAACATCACCGTCTTTCATTATGCCTTTGAAACTCAGCCCGTGGCCTCAAATTTTCAGGCCTGTGACCCCGGGGGTAGGGACCTGCCTCTCCAGGACTCAAGAAGTGGAACCAGAACTTTACCTCTCCTTCTTTGCAATATAATGACCCATATTTTCGGGCCAATTTTATACCAAATATTTCATGTCTGCCAGATTTTCCTTTCGTAACAGTATAACGGCCATCAAATACCACCCCCGGCCAAATACCCAGCGTGTCTTTGCTTCACGCGTGGTGTGCAATGGTGAAGGCCACGACGAAAGTCGACATGAAACCAGGCGGGCACTGCAAACGTAAACAAACCGAGTACGATAATTATGATGACTAAAAAGTTTTGCAAATCAATACGATGTCGAATTCTACGTAGAGCTGACTACGTTCCCGGACTATCTATCACCTCTCGCGGATGCTACCCAAAATTATACCAACAACATCAAATCAACACCCATAATTATAACCATTTTGGTGAAAACAAGGGGTCAGAAATTATACCGGTGTGGGAAAAAAGGGGTCATCGTTATACCAGAGGGCTGATTTTGCGAACCCAATCCGCGCACGTTCTCCGTATAAGAGGCGTTTTGTACTAAAACCCCCCCCCCCCGGGCCCGTGACCATCGTATACAGAAGGGAGGTCCACTTTTTGTCCAGTGTCCAGTTTTGCCAACTTTCTTTGTCAATGACATGGTTTTTTATCATTATTGACGTAATCCTGTGCAAATTTTTGTTCAATTTAATGGGCAGGATTTTATTATATGACCTGGTGAAAATAATAAGTCCTTTTTTGTGTTCATTTACATATTCCATTTAATACCACCATCGATCCACCAGATCAAATGCATGAACAGATCAAAATCCTAATAGGGAATGTACACTTAGCATGGTTTTTTTGTTAAAGTGACACAATATGCAAATTCAGGCTGTCATTATGATTTTATGAAAGGAAAGAAACATCAAACAAACATAATTTGGCAGTTCTCGGGCTTGTTTGGCACTCACTACATTCAATGTATTAACATTTGCGATATATCCAGCAATATGTTTACATGCACTTTGTTCAAAATTTTGTTTCTCCTTAATGTGGCATTGGTAGGTGAAATACTTTCACACCTGCCCAGGAATTATATGAGGACAAGTGAGTGCATTGCAATTAACTTGAGATGAACCACGAGTGCATCCTTTAAAGGGATTAGCAGCGATTTGCTAATCCGAAACATCAATCTGATTCTGTAATTTCTATACGTGCATATCAAAATTCCGACTTGAGATCAAGAAAGACTTTCATGGTGAATATCACAGATTTTCAGCGTGATATTGTGCACCATGATCAATACAATTTGACCTCAAGCACAAACATTATTGGTCTTTGTTTATTCTGTACTAGTCTAAACCACAATCAGCTGTTTAGTGCAGATTTTGAGCATTTTGAGACGCCGTCGCTGTATGTCTATTTGCGGGAGACGGTATGGCAAATTTCCTCAAATACTTCATTTTTTCACTATTTGGTGTTTTTTTTTCTACATTAAAGCAGTTATATGGAATTGTACACACTTATCCCTGATTTATAAGTTAAATCATGCATTTCCACATTTTTTCGATTCTCTCGCATTATCGCTGCTAATCCCTTTAAGGGGATTATCAAACCTCATAATATCTTCAATGCCATTACTGACATGTACACACATGGGTAGTCATACATGCCCACATCTCTTATTGAAATACAAAAGAGGTTTGTGCAAAGGAGGAGAAAATATCAACTTACCTTGGTGGCTGTGAGCTGGTTTGAATCTTGTAACAAGTGAACACTCTTGTCAACAACCCCAAGCACAAAGAGATTGTGGTGAGGCATTGACTGTGAGCTGCATGGAAGCTCCTGGTCTGACTTCAGTAGTATTGAACGAGGAGAAAAATATCAACTTACCTTGGTGGCTGTGAGCTGGTTTGAATCTTGTAACAAGTGAACACTCTTGTCAACAACCCCAAGCACAAAGAGATTGTGGTGAGGCATTGACTGTGAGCTGCATGGATGCATGCCCCTGGTCTGGCTTCAGCAGTATTGAAGGAGGAGAAAAATATCAACTTACCTTGGTGGCTGTGAGCTGGTTTGAATCTCGTAACATGTGAACGCTCTCGTCGACAACCCCTAGTGCACACAGGGATTGTGGCGAGGCATTGACTGTTAGCTGCACGGAAGCCCCTGGTCTGGCTTCAGCAGTATTGAAATCCAAAGACACCTAAAAAAAAGAACAGCAAAATAAAACTAGAGCACCAGACACATAGAACATTGAAGACTATACTTTGTTTTACTCCTTGTAGCAAGACGGACAGTTTGGTTACAGCAATCCCCTTTTGACCCCTGTATTATGGATTTAGCCCCCTCCTGGATCCTGCACATGCTTTTACAGCTAGGGCACACCCCTGCTAATTTTTTCCATTGACCTTCTTAGAAAACAAATCCATGGAGAAATGAACCTTCACTCTCCACGCGATCACAGAAATGCTCCAGATGACCCAACTAACAAGTCTGCCTTACGCTCATGAACCTACGAGATGAAAGAGCACCTGTCCTAGTTTCAGTATGTAGTATTGAAATTGTAAAACACAAAAAAGTGGGAAATTAAATTTGACTAACCAAGGTATAGTGACTAATAGCTGCACCTTCAGTTCTGCTTGCAAAGATAGATTTACAATTTGGACTGTTTTTAAATGTTTTTTAAACATGCTCCACCTAATTATTACATTTTTTTTGGTTTCATAGAAAAGGCCATTACCAACATTTCTTAAAGGTGCAACGAGAGATTTCAAATAACAGGTGCCCCACAAAAAATGTGAAAATTCTGACTTTGGCACTGATGTAAAGCTCTCTATCAAAAATATCCCCATCTGAAAGAATTAAGCTGAGAACTGTTTCTTTGGTACAAAAATTGTGAAATTTCTAATTCGTATATGAGCAAATACAAAATTCAGCTTATGTTTTCTATTGAAATATAAGCATATACAAATCATCTTTTGTTTTCATATTAAGTTATTTCTGTAGCCAAATAAAAGGTAGGGAATCTACTGTGTGTCTAATCTATATGAAATCACTACATATCTGTTATGTAGACAATAACGTCACAATATCACAGAAAATATGGATGACTTGAAATCTCTCGTTGCACCTATAAGCCTAAATTTCATTTGAATATACCCCCAATATACCATTTTAACATGAGCAGTGATTGCATGTATTAGAAAGCCTGTATACTGTTAATTTATGGTAACTGCACATAAGCAAGCCATGTTTATGCACTGCAGCACCATAATGGGAAAGAGCTGAGCAAAATTATTGTGTAGCTTTCTAATAAAGACACCAAAATCTGAGGCTTGATGGATGAGTGGTTGGGTTGAATTCAGGATGGGGTAGTTTCCCTTTCATTTTAAAACAAAGAAAGTTTAAACAACACTCAAATTTCACAAAATATCAGTGCCACAAGGTTTTACCTGATAGATATTCTCAAGCATGTTTCACATGAGGTGTCCAATTACCTTGTTCTCAAAGATGTTGGCAACAGTAAAATGGCCGCTTCCAGACACAACCTCACCGTCACTGCGTATGTAGTAGACGATAACTTTACTCTTGGGAGCCATGTGTGTGGACACGTTGAATGGAAGGTTTATGCGGTTCAGGGCCATCGTAGTATAATCTGGAAGGCTTGGTTCTAGAAAAAAGAGAAGTACACACTCAAAGCTATATGTGAAACCTTATTTTTATACCTTATTATGCACGTATGGTAAACAGAATGAGATTGGAATAATAATAATAATAATGAGATTTAGAAAGCACTTTTTACAAAATAGGCAAGGCATTGGAATAGGAAAGTAAAATTAAAGGCTAGGATAAAGATGAGACTTTAAATGGCTTTTAAAAACCGAGACACTATCAAGGTCATAAATGACAGGGCAACTCGTTCCAAAGGCGGGGGCCAGCGATTGACAAGGCATGATCACCAGATTGTTTGTTTGAACAAGGAACAAGAAATTTGATGGATAAGCTAGAACGGAGAGCATAAGCGGACTGGTAAATCTGGAAATATGAAGAAATATGAATTCCATGCAAAAACAAACCAAAACTGTTACTTTTTATACCTTATTATGCACGTATGGTAATTGTATGATATGAGAAAAAATAAAGAAAAAAACTATGTATTGTCTGCTTGCTTATTGGCACATAAAGATAGTGAGTGTGTGTGTGTGTGCGTGTGTGTGTGTTTTCTTAAGGTGACCCGACCCACTCTTTCTGACATACTAATGGATTTGGACACCGTAACAGAATAAAGTGTGTAGTTTATTCCGTTTCCAAATTCCTAAGTATGTCAGAAAATGGATCAGATTGGTTACCTTACAGAAACCCCTGTGTGTGTGGGAGGAGAAGGGTTAAAATGTCAATGGCATAATTACATTATATCCTTTGCACCTACTTCAGAGAGTTTATTGAGTCCATCCCACAATGCACCAGTTTTGTAAAATTTTCAACTCAATATGGTCATGTGATCCCACAAAAATCATATTCTTAACACATAAATACCCTGACTTTTACACTCATTTTAGCCAACAAAGCAATTTTACTTTTTTTTTAATTAGACAATTTTTAGCATGATCATGAAATGTCTTGTGGTTCTTAAACTTCATGAAAACTTTTTATGCTTAAATACTGACATGTGTTTTGTACAGTACAATATAGGCACATTGCAATGCATTATGGGAAATCTGATGAGGAGGGTAGCTGGTTACCCTGGTAGAATGAAAAAGAAGATCTACCTACAAGGGCGTCAGCTCTGCAGAGCTATTGGCGGCCATCCAGCACATGCTGCCTTGAATGGTGGGCACGGTTGCCCAAAGGCTAGGCCCACCGCCGAAAACTGTGGATTGGCGTCAGGAAGGGCATCCGGTCAATTATCTTTTTGCTCCAATAAATCCTCACAAAGCAGTATTGCTGAGTGTGAGGTGTATCCGGCCACCCCCGTTAGCGAGGACAAACCCGGATTTAAAACTTTGGTATAACTAACTAACTAACTATGAGATTGGTTCAAAACACCATCTGCGCCTACTCTTATATCATGTGCTTTAATCCATTAACAGAAGCACATGTGCAGAGAGGACATAATTATACCATGTTAACCCTGCACTTAATTACCAATCACTTTATACTTGCAAGGCTGCTGGGGATTGGTGTAATGGATATAGATGAGCTAATATGCATTTTATTTCAAATTGTCTGATTCAGCTCATAATAACATGCTTATATAGCGCAATTCCAGGAAGTGATCATTGCGCTTCACAAAAAACATATCTAATATAATGACAAGGATACATGAAAACAACAACCAGAAATCAAGTTATACAGGTAGGTTTTTAAAAACCTTGTTTGAAAGACTGCGCTGTGGGGGCTGACTAATGGTAAGTGTATTGCTTCCAATGAGATTTGGCCATAGACACTGAAAGATCCATCACCTGTCCTTCCTCTACTACGTGGGATAACGAGGCAAGATTGTCCATACTTGAGTCGGAGCCTTTCCCTTGATGGAATATAAATGGTGATACAGTCTTGAAGATAGGACAGGTGACAGACCATTTAAGTGCATTGGGGATGTAGAGAAGAACTTTGAATTGAATACGTTTGTCAATGGGTAACCGTGTAAAGAAGTCTAACAAGGGGGTTGATGGTACACTTGCGGGGCCGCACGGTTTGGTAGGCGCTGTAGACGCAACATCTTTTTTTTTCTGCAACCAGAAGAAGTGCATACCATAGTCTAACTTTGACAAAACAAGTGCCCGCATAGCATTAGAACTTGCATCTTGATTGATGAACCCGGCCGAATTCTAGCCAAGTTCCACAGTAGAAGTTTAACAGATTTCCACAGAGAGCACTGATCTGACATTGTATGCTGAGTCAAAGGTAATGGCCAAGTTTTTGATCGTAGAAGATGGTATTATTTCAGCAGAACCAATCTTAATCTTGATTAGAGAGTCTGGTCATATGGTATGGAGAAGCTGCAATAACAAACTCAGTCTTAGAGTCATTGAGTTTGAGCACTGTTGTTCATTAGCAACCACTAGCTCCTCCACAATATGCCAGTTTTGAAAGATGGCACATGCAGCATCAACCTGGGCCAGTGGGGTTAAAATACAGTAAATCTGAACATCATCTGCATACATGTGATAACTTAGCCCATGATAAACAATTATATTGGAAACTATTTAGAATATTTGTTAAATGCTCTGGGGCCAATGATCAACCCCTGCGGCACACCCCACAATCTAAGCCATATTTTTTAGACATTAAACCACCTACTGAAACTCTAAAATAACGGTCAGTTATGTAAGAATGAAACCATTTAAGGGCTGTGCCTTTGATACCAAAGCCGTGCTCCAGACGGTTGAGTAGGATGTCATGATCGATGGTATCAAAGGCAGCAGAGAGATCAAGCATAATTAAGAAAACAGCTTTGTTATCATCCAGGGCTTGGGTGATATCATTCTTTACCTTGAGCAATGCAGTTTCATACTTTGTTATTTTTGTAAGCAGACTGAAATAATTCATCAAGATCGTTAGACCGCATGTGCTCATTAACCTGGATAATAGCTGCTTTCTCAATTATTTTACCAACAAAACCAATATTGGACACAGGCCTGTAGTTTTTTAAGTCATCCCAATCCAATGTTCTCTTCTTTAGAATTGGTGTCACAATAGCCTGTTTAAGATCATTAGGGAAAACACCACTTATTAAAGAGGTATTTACCATGACAGTAATAAATGGCAGGACAATATCAATGTTTTCTTTTAGTAACCAGGTTGGTAAGATATCAAGACTACAAGTCTTGCTTGTAGAATTCATGATGATATGACAAACTTCATCTTGATCTAATTGTTTGAAGTTAACCAGATCATTTACAATACCGGTATTATTACTGTATAATGTTTTATCTGGGTACCCATTACCCTTATTACAAGTAATACTGGCTCTTATTTTGCCAACTTTTTCAATGAAATATTGGCCAAACTTATTACACAGTACATCAGGGGTATACAAGGTAGGAAGAATCTGAAACTTGGTGAAAATAATCTTGTGTATCAAGTGAACATGTAAAAAATAAAAAAGTCATTAAGAGTCAGGGGTGTGAAAGGCCACGGACAAAAAATATATCGGTCCTCGGACGGCTTGTGTCGCCGGCCATCGCGATTTGTGAATGATAGGCCTCACATGACCTTTGACCTCGATATGTGACCTTTGACCTCATAAACAAATCAGGGTTTGGTTCCAAATGAGGTCAATTTTTCCATTTTCAGCCTATTTTACAACTTGACCTCACATGACCTATGGCCTTGGTATGTGACATTTGACCTCATCAACAAATGGGGAATGCCAAGTTGCACCTGTGACCCAGGCAAATGTTAACCCTTTTTCATGAGAACAGACATCAACAACAACAACAGACATCAACAACAACAACAGACATCAACAACAACAACAGACATCAACAACAACAACAGTGGACAAAGTGATCCCTATGTGTCTTCCTGCCTTAAGGCAGGTGAAACAACAACAACATTGGACAAAGTGATCTCTATGTGTCTTCTTTTCTTGAGGCAGGTGACACTTTTTTCTCTTTGGAAAAAGAGGAAATCAGCTAAAAAGAGGAACTCTCACACCCCTGAAGAGTAAAAGGTCACCAAGAGGGCAAATGCTTCATATATGTCTCTATTTGCAAATTGTGACAGCAGGCATCACAATACTTTTATTTTTTATGTCAAGGCTAATCAAGGCTAATCAAGGCAAGGTCTGGGGTGTTTTGCTCCAACTAAGTCTGAACTTGATGAAATGCACATGCAGCGCACAAAAATTGGCTATATAATTTTAATTTGGCCCAATTTTATGCTGAAATTAATTGAAATTCCCCGAAGAAGAGGGATGTAAATGCATATTTCGGTCCATATCGTCCCGCTTTTCTGAGCCAGAGGGGGCCACTTGCCCCCCTTTCCCCCATGGTCAGTATGCCACTGCTGAGATTATTAAAGGTGGTTGTTCCGATTTATGTGTATTGTGTTCTCTACTTGATATGCTAGCCTGGCACTTGCACATACACCCATCAAGTACCGTGGGAAACAAACTTGCGGTTTTGATGGTAACGCAATAATGCATATTGCAAAGCCCTATTCAATACTGTGCTAATATTGATGGTTAACCACTAAAACGGCGGTTTTTGTTTATATCTTGGGAATGAAATGGATTTGAGGGCTCAAATTTCAGGACGACAATGAGAAAAATACGGCCTTTCATCTGATATCAAAATTGATACTACTTCCGGGTAAATCAGGGGGGTCCCAAAGACGATCGGAACACGCACCTTTAAGTGGTCCTGCCAGCTATGCTAGTGGACACAAAAAATAAGCTATCCACATGCACGTTACTTGATCAACAGGAGTGCAGAAGACCTTATACACTTAAAGTGTTTATAACATCTATTGATGAAACAGTATAACAAGTATCACAAAATTACAGGTAGTCTGTTCTAGCCTAAAATTAAAAGTAATACTATTAAATTATTTTTACGCACAACATATCAACCGAAGCGCTCAGGATGCCACTGTGGAGAGCCTACAGCTACAACAAGTAAATCCAGAAAAGCAATAATGATTTAGTAAATCCAAAGATTTAAATCCGGTTTTGTCCCCATAAACGGGGGTGGCCGGATTCACCTCACACTGGCAGCAACCGCCCTTACTCCTTCCTTCCACTTCACCCGATTCAATGCATCCTCCATCCTCAACCCAACCCTCCTGCTCTCCTCCTCCACTTGCTTCTTCCATGTCTTCTTTGGACGTCCCTTCCTTCTCGAACCTCCCACCTCAAACTCAAAGGCACTTCTTAACACCTCTGTGGCCAATTAAGTGAGTCACATCTGACCCATGCATGTCTCTTTTGGGCTTTGGGGATCTAGGCTGACAGATAATACCACATAATCCAAGTCCTTTGAAAAGCCACTGCAAATAATAAGGATATAGATTGGTTGACTACCCAGGAATTTGCTTACCTTTGTTAAATCATTGTTAGCTGTAGTTTACAAAAGGAGAGTATTATGCAACATTTAACATGGATTATGGCTTTAACTTTCAAACCAGATGCAAAAACAGACACATGTATAGGAATAGCTGTACACTAGGGCTGACTGAACTGGGCCATAAAGGTGTTAAGGCATGCTCGTCATCCTTCCTCAACACATGCCCATACTAACGTACACTATTCGCCTTCGTCAACCGGTCCATCGCCTCTTCCAAACCCAATATCTGCATCAAGTCCTCAGTCTTCATCCTATCCATCAACTTCACCCCATCGCCAAGCTTATCATTGCTCTCCCTGTCCTCGTCAGAATCCCCATCTCATTTTCACTCAGACACCATGTCTTGCTCCCATACAGCATAACTGATCTCACACAACTCTTATACACCATTCCTTTCATCTTCAAAGGATATCTTTTCCCTTGCAACAACTCCCCACATTTCCTAAACTTCACTCACCCATACCTCACTCCATCTGTCACAGCCACCTCGCATCCACCACCCCCCACTAACCTTGTCCCCAAGGTATGTGAACTCCTTCACAGACTCCACCTCATCACACAATCTTTCCTCCTGTTCCACCATCCCTCCAGCTCCATTCTCACATCTTCCGCACATAAAATCTCTTGCCAAGCTTGGGGTCACTCTCTTCATCTTTGTGCATCTCCCATGGATCCATTTCCCACACCACACTGAGTTTGCTTTTACCCTCTTCCCACACACACTACATGGGTCTACCTTACTCACTACCACCTCCCTCTCCATCCTGCTCAGCACCTTTGTGTTCCCAAGGTTTACCTTAGGACCCATACTCTCAAAAGCCGCCTTCCATTTCCAAAACATCTCCCTGAGTCCATCTGTTGTCGCGGACATTAAAACCAAGTCATCAGCATACAACATCTCACTTGTCAAACCTTCTTTTGCACTCTCCGTCACTACATCATCAATCACAATTGCAAAAATCAATGGCGAAAGTACAGAACCTTGATGCACAACTACCTTCACCTCAAACTCCTCAGACAAATCAGACCCCACTCTAACTCTTGTCTTTGCTCTTTCATACAAACTCATCACTGCTCTAACCACTACTTCTGGTATCTCTCTCTTCCTCATTGCCCACTCCATCACTTTCCTCGGTACCCTATCAAATGCCTTCTCCAAGTCTACAAAACACATATACAGCTTTTTCCCTTATTCTTTTTACCATGACATGTTTGATAAAAACAAAGCCCTCGGAAAAACACGAAGACAATTTTTTCAGCTCGGTATTCCTCTTGCAACCTCCTCAAAATAAACACTGCATCTATCGTACCTTCCCTGGCATAAACCCAAGTTGCATCTCATCCACTTCCACTATCTTCCAAATCCTATTCTCCAGAACCCTCTCCACAATTTTCATTGCATGAACAACTTTACACCCCTATATGCACCATAACTCATTGCATCCCCTCTCCCTTTAAAAATTGGAACTACCACACTCACTGCCGACTCCTCCGGCATCCCACCTCCATCTAACACTCTCTGACACAATGCCATCATCACACCAATCCCTATCTCTCCACTCGCACTAATCATCTCAGCACTCACCTCTGAGAGTCCAGCTGGCTTTCCTTTTTCATTTCTCTTATTGCCTTCACCACTTCTTCCCGACTAACCCTCTCAACTGGCCCTTCCGCCACATCAGCTTCTACCTTCTGATCCACTCATTCTCCTCATTCATGATTCTCTCCTTATGCTCTTTCCAGACTCTACCTCTATCTCTCTCACTGAAATTCAACTTTCCATCACTTAATTCCTCTCATACATCTTCCCCCTTCAAAACATTCGATCCTTTTCACCACATGCCCATTAAAATCCCCAACACATAAGACCAATTCACCGACACTTTGCATATACCATTCATCTGCTAACTCATCATAAAACTGCTCCTTTTCTTCACACTTCCTTCCACACTGCGGAGCATAGACGCATATGAACCTCACCACCTCCTCCTCAAAGACCATTATGACTGCTATCACCCTATCGCTCTTCCTTCTCACTTCCACCACCTTTTCACACAATTCCTCTTTTACCATGACTCCCACACCCCCAATCCCTTCACTGTTTCCTGCCCACCATAACTTGTACTTTCTTCCCTCTATGCCCAACATCCTTGCCCCCTCCCCTCTCCACCTCACCTCCTGCACACAACATACATCCACCCTTCTCTTCCTCAATTCTTCACTTATCTCTTACCCCTTTTCCCTTCAAACTCCCACGTTCCAACTACCACCCTCACCCCGAGCCGCTTATCAGGCTGAACACCGGCCGTCATAGAAAGAAATCAGATTTTAAGTATACACAGGTCCCTGTGTAATTATGAATCTCAAAACTTTGAACAGTTATATTGAAATCATGTCTTTTACCTTCAACACGTCCTGGCCTTGGTCTTCCATAAGATATGCCTATTGTTCTCTTTTGACGTTGTTGAATTGATGGTCCGCCCGTGTTCGCAACACCAAGAAAACCACGTGGAACTGGTTGGATCACAACGTCTGGTGCTTCTGGTCTCTGTGGCATTTGTGGGACAGGTAAAATGGGCAAAACAGGTCGGACACTAGATTGGCTTCCTGTCCACGTTTGACTGCCGGTGTATACGATGTTGCCCTGTGACATAATCTGATGGGAAAACAAAACAAATTCAATTTAACCTGTAACAATAACTGTTGAATATAATACATATAATCCATCCACATTCATTCATCTCACCACTACTACTTGCAATAGGAACATACCTTCATCGCAAATGTGCCTTGCATGAACTAATTGACATTTTTTAAGTTCCCTTGGGTTTGCGATCAGTTACAGAGAAGTCCAATGTTATGAGTACTCAATGATGGAAGGCAAATGCCTTAATTTAATTTCAATGGATTCATGCAATTATTTTGATAATGCTGACTTTATAATGTTCCCACACTTGATGCATACAACACTTTCCATAGTATGGAATTGCATCTGTCACGGGTTGGTACATTTACTGCACCCACTTTGCCTGCTCCCAGTTGAATTCAGCAGCCTTGATGGAATAAAGTGGAGGGGATACTATACTTTATTCCGGCAAGGCTGCTGAATTCAACTGGGAGCAGAAAAAGTGAGGTCACAAAATGTACCAACCCATCTGTCACTCTGTCTGCTACCTCAAATACTAGTGCCGTGTATTTGTAATGTCCCACCAGCTTCTACTCTTGAAACATTTGGCAATGTACATCTTAAAACATTTAATGCGCCAACTGATCTCATTTCATTTCATTTCAATTTATTCAGGCAAATTCCAAGGATAAAAAACACAAAAAGCACACATATAAAGTACACTTATTTCCATTGCGGTCCTCAAAGCTCTCAAATCCATCACCATGGATATCACACCTCTATCTGACACTGACGCAGGATGGCCGCAGTCCATCAATGCACTGAATTCTCTCTGGCTGGTAGGCTATTGCATTACAAGTTTGCCTTGTCCATCCTAGAGTGGTTTTATGCAGGAAGCACAACATTGAATTTATGATACCAGTAGAGTGGTGGTATTGCCGTTCATCAACCAAGATCCTAACAATCTTTCCACAATATACAGTGCTCTAAACTTTGCCCAAAACTTGTGTGACAAATGTGGCATTTCTTTAAGTCCAGTGACCTTTAACCAACCTCTGTACATCAAAGTTGCAGATATTGTTGCAGCATCAAAAGACCTCAAGAAAGTTTTTGTTTGACTTGGAGGCTTCCATTTACTTATGTCTTTCATGGGCTCCATTGGAAATATAATGGCAGGAAGTACGTGGTCTTGAAAAACTCTGGAATCTGTATCTGCGAAGGGTTCAGTGGGCCATATGATGAGTGGGCATGCTTATTCACAAGCACTACACACTCACTTTTTAGCACAAACAGCACTTGCACAAATACTTCAATCACCAAACTGCATGGAAGACATTGAAATGACTGCCTTAAAGCCTTGTATGAAGCACTCCTTGTTCAGGAGGTCAATCCTGGCAATGTAGCTGATGATCATTGTGTTAAGAAATTGGCTGAGATAATAGTAAAGTTATGCGATAAAGCTGCAGGAAAAGGTAGAACAGCAAAGCTGTGGATCAAGTATTTCAAGCAGGTATCCATTATGCACCTCTTCATCTGTGCAGAGAGAACAGGTGACTGGTGGCTACATCTTTACTCAGTGAAAAATACTGCAAGTAATCTTGCATCATCCCCCTGGCAAGATGGCAGTCTGGAACATGACCTCAGATGAACTTTAACCTTGGTCCATGACCTCTGGCATCATCCACATATGAAGGAACCCCTACTGCACCTTAACCTCAAGTCTGGTTTAAATCAGACTTAAACTTTTTGAAGGAGACATGAAAAACGTATAGACATGTCCCCCTCTGCTTTTCAAGCCAGGGGGATAACAAAATGCTCCGATACTTCCACATTGCTGGACATCTAGCGCATGCAAAATCAGCTCACCTGTATGTCCAACAAATGATGGATCTTCAAAACACAAAGCTTGAAAAGGAATACCACAGAGCAAGGAATACTTTACAATATAGTGTTCTGACATGTTCTGGGCAGGAGTATTCTCTGACCAAACAATTTAACAATTCTTAATGAGACAATTAAAAACGTCTGGTGGGATGGCCGTGGAACCACTAACAGCACGCTTACAATTGGAAAAAAAATAACTTGTGAGTATGACTTTTCGTTAATTTTTAAGCTATTCCGGGAAATTTCAAATATTTTGACTCTTTCTTGTGGATCACTGATTAATGGATACAACACTTTCTAATATAGCATGGGTGGAATTGCATCTGTCACTCCATCTGCTACCTCAAATACTAGTGCCGTGTATTTGTAATGTCCCACCAGATTCTCCTCTTGAAACATTTGGCAATGTACCTCTTAAAACATTTAATGCACCAACTGGTCCAGCTCTAAAATCCATCACCATCAAAGATATCCCGCCTATATCTGACACTGATCCAGGACGGCCGACAGTCCATCAATGCACTGAATTCTCTCTGGCTGGTAGGCTATTGCATTACAAGTTTGCCTTGTCCATCCTGGAGTGGTTTTATGCAGGAAGCACAACATGGAATTTATACAGTGGTGGTATTGCCGTTCATCAACCATGATCCTTACAATCTTTCCACAATATACAGTGCTCTAAACTTTGCCCAAAACTTGTGTGACAAATGTGGCATTTCTTTAAGTGACCTTTAACCAGCCTCTGTACATCAAAGTTGCAGATATTGTTGCAGCATCAAAAGACCTCAAGAAAGTTTTTGTTTGACTTGGAGGCTTCCATTTACTTATATGTCTTTCATGGGCTCAATTGGAAATATTGTGGCAGGATGTGGTCTTGAAGAAATCTGGGAATCTGTATTTGCCAAGGATTCAGTGGGTAATATGATGAGTGGGAATGCTTATTCACAAGCACTAAGTGCCCACTTTTAGCACAAGTAGCACTTGCACAAATACTTCAATCACCAAACTGCATGGAAGACATTGACAATGACTGCCTTAAAGCCTTGTATGAAGCACTCCTTGTTCAGGAGGTCAATCCTGGTAATGTGGCTGATGACCATTGTGTTAAAAAATGGCTGAGATAATAGGAAAGTTATGCGATAAAGCTGCAGGAAAAGGAAGAACAGCAAAGCTGTGGATCAAGTATTTCAAGCAGGTATCCATTATGCACCTCTTCATCTGTGCAGAGAGAACAGGTGACTGGTGGCTACACCTTTACTCAGTGAAAAATACTGCAAGTAAACTTGCATCATCCCCCTGGCAAGATGGCAGTCTGGAACATGACCTCAGATGACCTTTAACCTTGGTCCATGACCTCTGGCATCATCCACATATGAAGGAACCCCTATTGCACCTTAACCTCAAGTTTGGTTTAAAGAGACACTGGCACATTTTAAAAATAGTGCGCCCTCAAGATTTTTCAAAATCGATATTTTTGCATGGTTGTAAAGCTTTTATATACAAAAGCCCTCACCCGAAATGATTAAGACCAAATCAGCTTCCTTATTGGTAAACAGAACGATTTTATAACTTAACGTCGCCGGCGACGTTAAATTCAGCAGACGGCAAAAATGGCTTTTAACACAAGAACACGCACTCCGTATGCATGTTTCTCACGCCATGCACACTGTTTGACCGGTCTATAACCTTTGTGGTTTCAATATCAGTGAGTACGAGTCAAAAATATTCATGTAATATACACATTTGTTGATTAAAGTTATGGAAAACTTAAAAGTTGGCCTACAAATTACCTGGATGTCTTTATCCTCATATCAGTGTCCCTATCTGCTTTGGGGTATGTTATTTTTATGTGTAAAATATATCTCTGTTCTTCCAATGGCCTAGACTATCATTCGAGAGCAAATTGAAGAAATTTCATATTTTGTGAAAATGTGCCAGTGCCGCTTTAAATCGGACTTAAACTTTTTGAAGGAGACATGAAAAACATATAGACATGTCCCCTCTGCTTTTCAAGCCAGGGGGATAACAAAATGCTCCCATACTTCCACACTGCTGAACATCTAGTGCATGCAAAATCAGCTCACCTGTATGTCCAACAAATGATGGCTCTTCAAAACACAAAGCTTGAAAAGGAATACCACAGAGCAAGGAATACTTTACAATATGGTGTTCTGACATGTTCTGGGCAGGAGTATTCTCTGACCAAACAATTTAACAATTCTTAATGAGACAATTAAAAACGTCTGGTGGGATGGCCGTGGAACCTACACTAACAGCACCCTTACAAAATGGGTACATGCCTTACCGAAATGTGTACCTATTTGCGATGCTTTGGAGACCTTTACCTCAGTTCATTCGGGAACATGAGAACAGCACAAAGACCTCCGTCAAGCCAATCCAGGGACAAGTCAGATCTTGATTGCCTTGTTCAATGGCTAGAGAGCCATGAACCTGATGTTTTGTTTCCCAAAACAACTGGGATCATGGCAGATGGAGCAGTGAACTGTGACAATGCTCTTCATATTGGAATATCTTCCATTAAGATGATAAGCAATAACTTCTCTGATTTTACTCTTTGCCAGAAAGACAAAGTAAAGTCACTTGCTGCTACGAAGAACACAATCAAAATAATTATGTGGAGAAGACAAAGTGATCAATCCATCATTGATATTCAACAAATTACTTGTTTCCTCAACACAAGTACTGAAATGGAAAACTTCCTGCAGTATGAGCTAGCACCATAACCCCCATCTATCTCTTCAAAGAAGGACAATTACAGAAAATAGACAATGGCTATCTCGCTTCATAATTCATTATACTGTCCACAGTTTGGACAATTGAGGGCTCAAGTACCTTTCGCTGTAAAGTTACATGACCACGCTAACAAGCTTGGTCAAACCTCTGCTCAGCGTTTCCTTTATTTATATGCTTATACAGGCTGTGCCAAAAAATGTTAACACTCGGAACGACGACATTTTGATAAAAAGAAAAGTATGCATGGGTCTTTGTTTGGTATCCATTTAAAGCCAATAAAATAAGCTTTAATATGCCATTTATTTCATTCCAATCCGATACGTAAAACAAAAGATATGCTTCATCAATTATGAGAGGGCAAAATCCACTTGGTCCGATTTCTGCCTTGGAGCACTTGGAATGCATGACGCAACATGAATACACTTGGCTTCATAGCACATCTTCTTTCCATCTTAAAAAAAACAATTAGATTTTGCAGTGTTTTTCTATTTAAGAAGACCTTGAGATTCCTGCCACCATGTTTTACCAAACGTTCATCGTTGTATTTACCAGAACTGCTCTTCTAAAAAGAGAAACGTTGGCTTGAGGTCTTGCTATTCTGGTTCGTGAATCTGTATGGCCTGCCACTGATGTCTTTATTTTCAATTTTGCCTGCTTTATTAGACCATGTAGGCTTATAATCAGTAGTTTCTCTTTCTTTTTTGTTAACTTTCGTGTTTTTGTTGTTTATTCTGCCTCTAGATTCATAGATTTTCTTGGGAATCAAATAAAGAAGTGGCTGATTGTTTGGTTTATTTTGGTTTGGTTTAACATTCTGGGTGATTTTGTGCGATTTGATAGGGCTACTAACTTTACTAATGAAAGTGAACTGATTAATATTTGAAAAATACATAGTATTACTGATCAAAAAGACAATGATCACACTTTATGAAAATAATGAAGTTCAAAATGGATTGTCAGTATCTCAATAGCTTCAATTACCAATCAATAACACAATCAATAACACAATTTTGAGTATGTTAGTAAATCATGTTTCACACAATCTTACAAATGTAACCACTGCAAATCGAACCAATCCAAATTTGTACTCTCCTTTTCGACGAAGCGTATCTGTTGTTCTACATATCGCATTGAAATACGGCAAATAAAAGCTTATTTAGTTAGCTTTAAGAGCATATCAAACAGAGACCCATGCGTACTTTAGTTATTTACAACATGGCTGTGTTCCGAGTGTTATCATTTTTTTTGGGACAGCCTGTATAGCAATTATGGTATCATTTTCTACATAGTAAAAGAGAAATGGGGTGGATATGATATTTTGTTCAAATTTTATGGCTATTTCATTACCCAAATTAGGATAAAAATTAATGGAATTTGGATATCTGTGACTCTTTAAACCATATTTTTCCCAATACAAATAAACATGGTATAGTGCATCACAAATGTCTGAATTTATTGAAAGAAACTTCAAACCATTCAAAATGACCAAAATCAGTTACAGATTTCATCTTAACAAATCTACAGACCCTGTTTTGTGATCATCGTGCCATATGGCACGAAATTTCAAGGGATGAGTAGAATAGGATTAACTTGTCTGTCAAAAGGGGTGATACATTTTGTGACCCCACTTTTTCTGCTCCCAGTTGAATTCAGCAGCCTTGATGGAATAAAGTACAGTATTCCCTACACTTTATTCCGTCAAGGCTGCTGATTTCAACTGGGAGCAGGCAAAGTGGGTGCAGTAAATGTACCAACCCTGTTAAAAGGTTTATATACATGAATCATTACTAACCTTGTAATGAAAGGTGATAGTTTGCTGATCAGTGGGAACTGTAAAATCCACCTGTATATTGTCTTGCTGCCCATCTTGTTTGCCACCTGGCATGGGTGCCACTTGTAAGAAGTTGCCACTTGGAGAGAACCAGGCCTGCAAGTATTTGACAGCTGTGATGTCTGTCGCATAATGAGTGCCTTGATGAGCTGTTACTCTAGCCTGAAATTGAAATATTAAGTAACAACAGGGTTTTACCGTAAAAATACTTGATGGAGAGATGGCATTTCAGGGGTGTTTCCATAAGGTGACACCCTTTTCTGACATACTTTTCTGACACCCTATGAATTCAGAAACCTTAACGGAATAAACCACTGAATTCAGAAACCTTAACGGAATAAACCACACGGTTGATATGGTTTATTCCGTTAAGGTTTCTGAATTCATAGGGTGTCAGAAAAGTATGTCAGAAAAGGGTGTCATCTTATGGAAGCACCCGCATTTCAGGGACTAGGAAGCAGTATGGGGATGAAGTCAGGGAGAAACCCAAACCCAAATCAGTTTTTGGAAGGCCAAAGTTGCCTCACAGGGCAGAATTTGAGTTGCTGTTTAAGCTTTATTTTAGCCAAATAGTGTTAAGTCAGATGGAATTGCCCAGTGTCCTGGACTGGATAAAAACCCTGATAAGTAGATCAGAAAATTTTGCAGCGCTTAATTTATGTTCCTCTCCAATTTTGTAGGTTGGAATTATGCTCCTTGATTAACTAAGAGAAGTCCTGAAGTGGCATGCATTCGCATTCCTAAATAAGACATAGAGCATGTTGTACCCAGTTACTTCAACGTGGATGACATCATTCAAATCATACATGACCTTTGGCCTTAAATACCATCAAATTCATACACCACCCTTCCCAAGGATTATTGTCACGTACACCAGTTTCATTAAGTTTTGATTTGCAAATAGGAGATCATTACATGTTAGGTTAACATTCCAGCTAAACATTTTTACCAAGGACAATGACCTCACTTGATCTTGACATGACCTTTGACCCCATGGAATATTTTCGCCCCAATTTTGTTTATATTAGAGTTAGAGATAGTTAAAAGAGACGACTTTAACATTCAAGGTTAACATTTCAGCTTAACATTCTTACCATATGTATATATGTACCACTTCAGAATGTGAGGATGACAGATTTCCCCTTAAGTCCACCCACATAACCTTTGACCCCAATCTGTGTAACCTCATATGGATCTTGGGTCAGTTCTTATACTGACCAAGTTTGGTGATTGTAGCATTTTGATTTGTGGCAGAAAACAAAATGGATAAGATTTTCAAGGAATGCCCCTTTAATTGGCCCAAATGATCTCTCACCCCATCAGAGTACACCACATATGAACCTTGGGCCAGTGGTTCTTCTGATCAATTTTGGTTGCATTTGGCCCAAGCATTTGGACAGGAGATAACTAGAATTTCACGGTTCTCTGCTTTCGCGCTCGCTATATTCAAAGAATATAAGCTGTGGGCTGCTCCATGACCTTTGACCTTGGCATATGACCTTTGACCTCATCAACATATGAGGGATCCCATGGTGCACCTATGACACAAGTTTGGTTCCAATTGAACTTCAACTTTTCAATAGAGGTCAATTTTGCATTTTTAGCCTATTTTTCAACTTGACCTCACATGACCTTTGACCTTGGCACATGACCTTTTACCTCATCAATATATGAGGGATCCCATGGTGCACCTATGACACAAGTTTGGTTCCAATCGAACTTCAACTTTTCAATTGAGGTCAATTTTTTTTTAAAACAACGCAATTTTTAAAAAAAACTTAACATTTTAGCATATTTTTCAACTTGACCTTACATGACCTTTGATCTTGGCATATGACGTTTGACCTTATCAACGTAGGAGGGATCCCATGGTGCACCTATGACACAAGTTTGGTTCCAATTGAACTTCAACTTTTTTAATTAAGGTCAATTTAACATTTTAGTGACACACACATTCACACACACATACACACGCACAACGGATTGCTAAATGTTCCTCTAGCTATCGCTAGCGGCCCACAACAAAATCCAAAACTCAACCACAACAAATTTTAACCAAAATGACAAGACATACATACACAAACAGAACGAGTGATTTCTTAGTCTTGATCAGAAAGGGGAAGGTCGGATTTATTTGGCATCCCTCGGAAAATTAGCACTCTATATAAATGGCCAGTAAACACGTAATATAGATTCTATGGTGTCAAATGCTCATGATACGGTCATTTTTCTGTCATAACTGTGCGAAAACGGTTTACTGCAAAAGGCCACACCCATAAAACGAATCGTATACGTTAACCTCACGAAAAAATGCGATCAACTATGACAAATCAGGTCTTGGAAAGGAAATTTGAGCAAAATGTGGTGCGATATGAGCCAGATCCTGTCAATACGTCGGGTATACGTTGTGTTGCATGAGCGCCGTAGTCTCGTGTGCGTTTGTATACGTTTGTACTCAGACCTCGTGGAGTCGATAGGCGTGGTAGGACCCCATATACATGAGAATGAGATACATTTGAATAAATAACGTTCTCAGCAGTCTAGGGATTTTTGAAATGGAGCAAAAATTGAATTTTCAAATGCATTTTTCTCCAAATTTCTTCTACGAACTAAAAGTTTGCAGAACAAAATTGCTTTAAAGTGACAGGAGGAGATTTTTTTAGGATACAAATTTCTCTCAAATTGCACACGATCGATTGTAGACCACCTACCAAGAACGTTCCGAAGGTTTATTGGACAAACAAATACAAAAGAAAACAGCAAACCTTGTTTTGAACTTGCCTGTGCTTTGACTTTCTGTCGTGCACGACAGAAAGTACTAAATCATCATATTATTACATAAGACGGCGTATTCGGCTTATTCACTTCAGGTGTGATCTAATACATTGGAAAGCATTCTAAATATGCAAAAAACCCGGGTTCGAAAAAAATTGGGGGCGCTTCTTTCTGGAAATCTCCTCATGTCTCTTTAATGATGTCTTCTTGCCGTATGGTAAAAATTGAATGAATTCATCAAGCGGTTTTGGAGGAATCAATCAGGCATATTAATGCCGATTTAGGGATTTTTTTCCATAGAGCTCCACACGAGCCTGGCAACCTCCAAAATCCCAACTCTAGTATCGAACATCGGCTTCCTTCCCCCCTGGTCTTGCTCTGGTCTTGCTCTAAGCAAGCTCAGGGGCAAGAAAAAAAGTGCTTAAAACTTTTTGGGTTGCATCAACTGTGACTTACATTAATCTTGACTTTTGTGTTTGCAGCATTCCTTGGTGGTGTTACAGTAAATGAGCCAATTCCATTGTTGACTTGCACTTTCCTGATTTCTGAGAATCCTCCCTCGTGGTTAGACAATGTTACCTCAACTTCTTTGTTGCTGACTGGGAATTTGTCGGGGTAGGTGAGACGAATCTGTAGCGAGAGATGCAAACAGTGGGTTAGTGTTATGGAGCATCTACTAACTTGTTTGACAAGCATTATGTGCTCAAACTCAATGGCTAATTTATTAACTCTCATGATTAATACTGCCCAATTTGATTGATTTTTCTGTGGGCTATATCATCGACTTAATACATACTGTGATTGCAAATAGTTTATTTTGAGGAAAAAAAGGTTTCGATTTTAATCTACTGTATACTATGGATTGAAACATTTCTCAATTAAAACCTGGTTAAAATAATGGAAGTGTTACCAAATTTAAATATATTTTGCTGATGCAGCTTAAAACTCATTTATACAGGGTGAGTCATAAAAAAACTGGATCCTAATTGTGCCTGCCATTTTGCAACTTTGTGTAGCATATATCTCAACATATTTGGTATCATCAGAAAGCGCATTTAATTAGCTTTAATATACCGCAAAGATCATTCCATCAGTTAGGTATAAGCGGAGCTCTGAGTTAAGTCTTTTGAACCAAATGGTTGGTTTTGCACTCGATCCATGGATTTGCATTAAAATTTGCGGTGGTCAACAAAGCAAATCACTTCCCAAAATGAAGTCGGGTATGTTTAAATTAAGTGCATCTTCATAATGGTAACAAATCCAGTGATAATGACAAAACTTATTTGAAAAACTTTTTAACGATGTTGCATTTTTTGTCTTAAAAATAAAGACAATGCATAAGAATTTTCCCGGGAATTTTCTTCCCTTAAAAGTTGTCTGTTTGTTTCTTTGTATGTACACATATTAAGTTACTTTATTTTTCAGATGTGTGCACAAACAAACCTACTCTATTGAAGCCTGTATAAAAGATTCTAGTCACCGACGCTAGTCACCCGATGGCAATTCGTGCATGTGTAGTACATTCCTATATATGCAAATAACCATAAGACTCTCGGCTATCTATAGCGCTCGATCAAGCCACGGCTGACTGACCTAAGTTTAAATGAACCGCATTGCAGTATACACACATCCGAATGCAGTAAATCTGTGTGTACATTGTACGTGTCATGCAAACCATGCTTGACCGCTCCGCAAATGACACTTCTTAGTCAAAACACCATTCCGCGCATATAATTATGACAGCAATCAATACTCCCATTGCATTTCTCAATTCAAACTTGGTTCCACTGCCAAAAAAAGCCATGCATATTTGCAATGTCAGCATAGTAAACTTTCATGTCACCTTGCATAGATGAGACAGTGTGTTCAGAATTGACCAACTGACACCGACACAAATAGTACATCTCACTAGTCACATTATATCGCGCATAATAAACGATTATTTAGGAGTACTTTTCAACCCCCAATTTCTGGGATTGACTCATGGCGCAACTTTACTAACACAAAAACAACACCAAAATTCACCAACGGAAAGTCTGATTTGAATTCTGTTTTCAGCTTCCAATAGCCGAGACCATCCCAGATTTTCCCATTATCATTGCGCTTATAATTTTGACCACCTGAGGTCTAAGAAGTCTCTCGAATGCCATGAACACACATTGCAGAATTTCCGAAATCTCCCCAAGCTGTATCACAAATATGACGTCACCATTCAGTAATGTAGAGTAATGAGCGGCGCTCTTCATTTATAATTGTTACGAAGAAGTTTGTTTGGTAAACACTGTCAAATTCATACTTTTGGTAAATATCCTGATTTCCTTCTGGACAGTAATTTGCTTCACTGACCGCCATGCATTTTAATACAAAACCATGGATAGAGTGCAAAACCAACCACTTGATTCAAAACACTGTAGCTGGGCCTATACCTAACCAATGTGAATAATCTGGCAATGTACCACTTTTTTCCCCTCAGGGGAAAAAGTTTTTCAGTGTTGCCAGTTTGAAAAAGAAGCCTCTATTTGTTGGTCAATATAAAGATGAAAAAAATAACGTTCATTTGATGTATTCCGCCCAATACGCCCAGATTCTTACAGGCTAAATAGCTTTTGTCACTCTATTATACTACCACTTTTTTCCCTGTGAATAATATCAAAAATATTGAAGAGATAGCCCGGTGGGTTTCATAAAATTTTATCCGTCGCTCTATATATACTACCACTTTTTTCCCTGTGAATACTATCAAAA